>NW_026531174.1:0-79158 GCF_020745825.1 Agelaius phoeniceus | reverse complement strand
TAGAACAACAACAAGTGGCAGCTTTCGATTTGGAGCAATCCAGCAAAGCTTGCAAATTTCTTGCTGGGCACCACCCTCTTGGTCAGGGCGAGTGGCCAGAAATGGAGGCCATTTTCCATGGGGAAAACGAAGTCATTGGCCCAGGCTCTGGGTGTCAGATGACTGGTGGCATCTGGGGCTGTAAGGACTTGCAGGGTCCTAGTTGCTGGCAGCTTTCGTTCTGGAAGGATCCAGCAGAGTTTGTAGATTCCTGGCTTGGCACTGCCCTGCCTGCCAGGCCAAGTGGCCACAAATGAAGGCCATTTCCCATGGGAAAAACGAAGTCCTTTCCCCAGGGTCTCAGGAATATGTTCAAGGTGGCGTTTGAGGCTCTAAGTACTTCCAGGGCCCTAGTTGCTGGCAGCTTTTCTTTTGGAAAAAATCCAGCAACGATTGCATCATTCTAGCTAGGCTCCCACTTTCTGCCAGGGTGAGTGGCTGCCAAGGGAGGCCATTTGCCATGGGAAAAAGAAGTCCTTTCCCCAGGGTCTGGGTGTCAGATGAAAGGTGGCCTTTGGGGTTCTGAGGACTTGTAGGGTAGTACTTACTGGCTAGAGTAGAGGAAATGGATTCTATTTGAATATCTGTCTAGGGGCTTTGCCCCACAGGTCCTGGTTGTCCTTGATGGGCTGCAGCTGTGAGCATTGAAGAGAACTGGGATAAAAGGGGGCGGCTTAGCCATTCAGGAGAGCCTTGAAGGAGCCCTGAACTGGGAAAGAACAGCATGCAGAAGAAAGCGTCTGTGCTGTGAAGATCTGCAGCCATAAGAACACACCGAGGAGGTATGGACTTTAGCAATCTGAGAACAGCATGATGGGACTCTAGAGAAATAGAAACAACAACAAGTGGCAGCTTTCGATTTGGAGCAATCCAGCAAAGCTTGCAAATTTCTTGCTGGGCACCACCCTCTTGGTCAGGGCGAGTGGCCAGAAATGGAGGCCATTTTCCATGGGGATAACGAAGTCATTGGCCCAGGCTCTGGGTGTCAGATGACTGGTGGCATCTGGGGCTGTAAGGACTTGCAGGGTCCTAGTTGCTGGCAGCTTTCGTTCTGGAAGGATCCAGCACAGTTTGTAGATTCCTGGCTTGGCACTGCCCTGCCTGCCAGGCCAAGTGGCCACAAATGAAGGCCATTTTCCATGGGAAAAACGAAGTCCTTTCCCCAGGGTCTCAGGAATATGTTCAAGGTGGCGTTTGAGGCTCTAAGTACTTCCAGGGCCCTAGTTGCTGCCAGCTTTTCTTTTGGAAAAATCCTGCAACGATTGCATCATTCTAGCTAGGCTCCCACTTTCTGCCAGGGTGAGTGGCTGCCAAGGGAGGCCATTTGCCATGGGAAAAAGAAGTCCTTTCCCCAGGGTCTGGGTGTCAGATGAAAGGTGGCCTTTGGGGGTTCTGAGGACTTGTAGGGTAGTACTTACTGGCTAGAGTAGAGGAAATGGATTCTATTTGAATATCTGTCCCACAGGTCCTGGTTGTCTTTGATGGGCTGCAGCTGTGAGCATTGAAGAGAACTGGGATAAAAGGGGGCGGCGTAGCCATTCAGGGAGAGCCTTGAAGGAGCCCTGAACTGGGAAAGAACAGCATGCAGAAGAAAGCGTCTGTGCTGTGAAGATCTGCAGCCATAAGAACACACCGAGGAGGTATGGACTTTAGCAATCTGAGAACAGCATGATGGGACTCTAGAGAAATAGAACAACAACAAGTGGCAGCTTTAGATTTGGAGCAATCCAGCAAAGCTTGCAAATTTCTTGCTGGGCACCACCCTCTTGGTCAGGGCGAGTGGCCAGAAATGGAGGCCATTTTCCATGGGGAAAACGAAGTCATTGGCCCAGGCTCTGGGTGTCAGATGACTGTGGCAATCTGGGGCTGTAAGGACTTGCAGGGTCCTAGTTGCTGGCAGCTTTCGTTCTGGAAGGATCCAGCACAGTTTGTAGATTCCTGGCTTGGCACTGCCCTGCCTGCCAGGCCAAGTGGCCAGAAATGAAGGCCATTTTCCATGGGAAAAACGAAGTCCTTTCCCCAGGGTCTCAGGAATATGTTCAAGGTGGCGTTTGAGGCTCTAAGTACTTCCAGGCCCTAGTTGCTGCCAGCTTTTCTTTTGGAAAAATCCAGCAACGATTGCATCATTCTAGCTAGGCTCCCACTTTCTGCCAGGGTGAGTGGCTGCCAAGGGAGGCCATTTGCCATGGGAAAAAGAAGTCCTTTCCCCAGGGGTCTGGGTGTCAGATGAAAGGTGGCCTTTGGGGTTCTGAGGACTTGTAGGGTAGTACTTACTGGCTAGAGTAGAGAAATGGATTCTATTTGAATATCTGTCTAGAGGCTTTGCCCCACAGGTCCTGGTTGTCCTTGATGGGCTGCAGCTGTGAGCATTGAAGAGAACTGGGATAAAAGGGGGCGGCTTAGCCATTCAGGGAGAGCCTTGAAGGAGCCCTGAACTGGGAAAGAACAGCATGCAGAAGAAAGCGTCTGTGCTGTGAAGATCTGCAGCCATAAGAACACACCGAGGAGGTATGGACTTTAGCAATCTGAGAACAGCATGATGGGACTCTAGAGAAATAGAACAACAACAAGTGGTAGCTTTAGATTTGGAGCAATCCAGCAAAGCTTGCAAATTTCTTGCTGGGCACCACCCTCTTGGTCAGGGCGAGTGGCAGAATGGAGGCCATTTTCCATGGGGAAAACGAAGTCCATTGGCCCAGGCTCTGGGTGTCAGATGACTGGTGGCATCTGGGGCTCTAAGGACTTGCAGGGTCCTAGTTGCTGGCAGCTTTCGTTCTGGAAGGATCCAGCACAGTTTGTAGATTCCTGGCTTGGCACTGCCCTGCCTGCCAGGCCAAGTGGCCAGAAATGAAGGCCATTTCCCATGGGAAAAACGAAGTCCTTTCCCCAGGGTCTCAGGAATATGTTCAAGGTGGCGTTTGAGGCTCTAAGTACTTCCAGGGCCCTAGTTGCTGGCAGCTTTTCTTTTGGAAAAATCCAGCAACGATTGCATCATTCTAGCTAGGCTCCCACTTTCTGCCAGGGTGAGTGGCTGCCAAGGGAGGCCATTTGCCATGGGAAAAAGAAGTCCTTTCCCCAGGGTCTGGGTGTCAGATGAAAGGTGGCCTTTGGGGTTCTGAGGACTTGTAGGGTAGTACTTACTGGCTAGAGTAGAGGAAATGGATTCTATTTGAATATCTGTCCCACAGGTCCTGGTTGTCCTTGATGGGCTGCAGCTGTGAGCATTGAAGAGAACTGGGATAAAAGGGGGCGGCGTAGCCATTCAGGGAGAGCCTTGAAGGAGCCCTGAACTGGGAAAGAACAGCATGCAGAAGAAAGCGTCTGTGCTGTGAAGATCTGCAGCCATAAGAACACACCGAGGAGGTATGGACTTTAGCAATCTGAGAACAGCATGATGGGACTCTAGAGAAATAGAACAACAACAAGTGGCAGCTTTCGATTTGGGAGCAATCCAGCAAAGCTTGCAAATTTCTTGCTGGGCACCACCCTCTTGGTCAGGGCGAGTGGCCAGAAATGGAGGCCATTTTCCATGGGGAAAACGAAGTCATTGGCCCAGGCTCTGGGTGTCAGATGACTGGTGGCATCTGGGGCTCTAAGGACTTGCAGGGTCCTAGTTGCTGGCAGCTTTCGTTCTGGAAGGATCCAGCAGAGTTTGTAGATTCCTGGCTTGGCACTGCCCTGCCTGCCAGGCCAAGTGGCCACAAATGAAGGCCATTTCCCATGGGAAAAACGAAGTCCTTTCCCCAGGGTCTCAGGAATATGTTCAAGGTGGCGTTTGAGGCTCTAAGTACTTCCAGGGCCCTAGTTGCTGCCAGCTTTTCTTTTGGAAAAATCCAGCAACGATTGCATCATTCTAGCTAGGCTCCCAACTTTCTGCCAGGGTGAGTGGCTGCCAAGGGAGGCCATTTGCCATGGGAAAAAGAAGTCCTTTCCCCAGGGTCTGGGTGTCAGATGAAAGGTGGCCTTTGGGGTTCTGAGGACTTGTAGGGTAGTACTTACTGGCTAGAGTAGAGGAAATGGATTCTATTTGAATATCTGTCTAGAGGCTTTGCCCCACAGGTCCTGGTTGTCCTTGATGGGCTGCAGCTGTGAGCATTGAAGAGAACTGGGATAAAAGGGGGCGGCTTAGCCATTCAGGGAGAGCCTTGAAGGAGCCCCTGAACTGGGAAAGAACAGCATGCAGAAGAAAGCGTCTGTGCTGTGAAGATCTGCAGCCATAAGAACACACCGAGGAGGTATGGACTTTAGCAATCTGAGAACAGCATGATGGGACTCTAGAGAAATAGAAGAACAACAAGTGGCAGCTTTCGATTTGGAGCAATCCAGCAAAGCTTGCAAATTTCTTGCTGGGCACCACCCTCTTGGTCAGGGCGAGTGGCCAGAAATGGAGGCCATTTTCCATGGGGAAAACGAAGTCATTGGCCCAGGCTCTGGGTGTCAGATGACTGGTGGCATCTGGGGCTGTAAGGACTTGCAGGGTCCTAGTTGCTGGCAGCTTTCGTTCTGGAAGGATCCAGCAGAGTTTGTAGATTCCTGGCTTGGCACTGCCCTGCCTGCCAGGCCAAGTGGCCACAAATGAAGGCCATTTCCCATGGGAAAAACGAAGTCCTTTCCCCAGGGTCTCAGGAATATGTTCAAGGTGGCGTTTGAGGCTCTAAGTACTTCCAGGGCCCTAGTTGCTGCAGCTTTTCTTTTGGAAAAATCCAGCAACGATTGCATCATTCTAGCTAGGCTCCCACTTTCTGGCCAGGGTGAGTGGCTGCCAAGGGAGGCCATTTGCCATGGGAAAAAGAAGTCCTTTCCCCAGGGTCTGGGTGTCAGATGAAAGGTGGCCTTTGGGGTTCTGAGGACTTGTAGGGTAGTACTTACTGGCTAGAGTAGAGGAAATGGATTCTATTTGAATATCTGTCCCACAGGTCCTGGTTGTCCTTGATGGGCTGCAGCTGTGAGCATTGAAGAGAACTGGGATAAAAGGGGGCGGCTTAGCCATTCAGGGAGAGCCTTGAAGGAGCCCTGAACTGGGAAAGAACAGCATGCAGAAGAAAGCGTCTGTGCTGTGAAGATCTGCAGCCATAAGAACACACCGAGGAGGTATGGACTTTAGCAATCTGAGAACAGCATGATGGGACTCTAGAGAAATAGAACAACAACAAGTGGTAGCTTTCGATTTGGAGCAATCCAGCAAAGCTTGCAAATTTCTTGCTGGGCACCACCCTCTTGGTCAGGGCGAGTGGCCAGAAATGGAGGCCATTTTCCCATGGGGAAAACGAAGTCATTGGCCCAGGCTCTGGGTGTCAGATGACTGGTGGCATCTGGGGCTCTAAGGACTTGCAGGGTCCTAGTTGCTGGCAGCTTTCGTTCTGGAAGGATCCAGCAGAGTTTGTAGATTCCTGGCTTGGCACTGCCCTGCCTGCCAGGCAGAGTGGCCAGAAATGAAGGCCATTTTCCATGGGAAAAACGAAGTCCTTTCCCCAGGGTCTCAGGAATATGTTCAAGGTGGCGTTTGAGGCTCTAAGTACTTCCAGGGCCCTAGTTGCTGGCAGCTTTTCTTTTGGAAAAATCCAGCAACGATTGCATCATTCTAGCTAGGCTCCCACTTTCTGCCAGGGTGAGTGGCTGCCAAGGGAGGCCATTTGCCATGGGAAAAAGAAGTCCTTTCCCCAGGTCTGGGTGTCAGATGAAAGGTGGCCTTTGGGGTTCTGAGGACTTGTAGGGTAGTACTTACTGGCTAGAGTAGAGGAAATGGATTCTATTTGAATATCTGTCTAGAGGCTTTGCCCCACAGGTCCTGGTTGTCCTTGATGGGCTGCAGCTGTGAGCATTGAAGAGAACTGGGATAAAAGGGGGCGGCTTAGCCATTCAGGGAGAGCCTTGAAGGAGCCCTGAACTGGGAAAGAACAGCATGCAGAAGAAAGCGTCTGTGCTGTGAAGATCTGCAGCCATAAGAACACACCGAGGAGGTATGGACTTTAGCAATCTGAGAACAGCATGATGGGACTCTAGAGAAATAGAACAACAACAAGTGGCAGCTTTAGATTTGGAGCAATCCAGCAAAGCTTGCAAATTTCTTGCTGGGCACCACCCTCTTGGTCAGGGCGAGTGGCCAGAAATGGAGGCCATTTTCCATGGGGAAAACGAAGTCATTGGCCCAGGCTCTGGGTGTCAGATGACAGGTGGCATCTGGGGCTCTAAGGACTTGCAGGGTCCTAGTTGCTGGCAGCTTTCGTTCTGGAAGGATCCAGCAGAGTTTGTAGATTCCTGGCTTGGCACTGCCCTGCCTGCCAGGCAGAGTGGCCAGAAATGAAGGCCATTTTCCATGGGAAAAACGAAGTCCTTTCCCCAGGGTCTCAGGAATATGTTCAAGGTGGCGTTTGAGGCTCTAAGTACTTGCCAGGGCCCTAGTTGCTGGCAGCTTTTCTTTTGGAAAAATCCAGCAACGATTGCATCATTCTAGCTAGGCTCCCACTTTCTGCCAGGGTGAGTGGCTGCCAAGGGAGGCCATTTGCCATGGGAAAAAGAAGTCCTTTCCCCAGGGTCTGGGTGTCAGATGAAAGGTGGCCTTTGGGGTTCTGAGGACTTGTAGGGTAGTACTTACTGGCTAGAGTAGAGGAAATGGATTCTATTTGAATATTCTGTCTAGAGGCTTTGCCCCACAGGTCCTGGTTGTCCTTGATGGGCTGCAGCTGTGAGCATTGAAGAGAACTGGGATAAAAGGGGGCGGCGTAGCCATTCAGGGAGAGCCTTGAAGGAGCCCTGAACTGGGAAAGAACAGCATGCAGAAGAAAGCGTCTGTGCTGTGAAGATCTGCAGCCATAAGAACACACCGAGGAGGTATGGACTTTAGCAATCTGAGAACAGCATGATGGGACTCTAGAGAAATAGAAGAACAAGAAGTGGCAGCTTTCGATTTGGAGCAATCCAGCAAAGCTTGCAAATTTCTTGCTGGGCACCACCCTCTTGGTCAGGGCGAGTGGCCAGAAATGGAGGCCATTTTCCATGGGGAAAACGAAGTCATTGGCCCAGGCTCTGGGTGTCAGATGACTGGTGGCATCTGGGGCTCTAAGGACTTGCAGGGTCCTAGTTGCTGGCAGCTTTCGTTCTGGAAGGATCCAGCAGAGTTTGTAGATTCCTGGCTTGGCACTGCCCTGCCTGCCAGGCCAAGTGGCCACAAATGAAGGCCATTTTCCATGGGAAAAACGAAGTCCTTTCCCCAGGGTCTCAGGAATATGTTCAAGGTGGCGTTTGAGGCTCTAAGTACTTCCAGGGCCCTAGTTGCTGGCAGCTTTTCTTTTGGAAAAATCCAGCAACGATTGCATCATTCTAGCTAGGCTCCCACTTTCTGCCAGGGTGAGTGGCTGCCAAGGGGAGGCCATTTGCCATGGGAAAAAGAAGTCCTTTCCCCAGGGTCTGGGTGTCAGATGAAAGGTGGCCTTTGGGGTTCTGAGGACTTGTAGGGTAGTACTTACTGGCTAGAGTAGAGGAAATGGATTCTATTTGAATATCTGTCTAGAGGCTTTGCCCCACAGGTCCTGGTTGTCCCTTGATGGGCTGCAGCTGTGAGCATTGAAGAGAACTGGGATTAAAAGGGGGCGGCGTAGCCATTCAGGGAGAGCCTTGAAGGAGCCCTGAACTGGGAAAGAACAGCATGCAGAAGAAAGCGTCTGTGCTGTGAAGATCTGCAGCCATAAGAACACACCGAGGAGGTATGGACTTTAGCAATCTGAGAACAGCATGATGGGACTCTAGAGAAATAGAACAACAACAAGTGGCAGCTTTCGATTTGGAGCAATCCAGCAAAGCTTGCAAATTTCTTGCTGGGCACCACCCTCTTGGTCAGGGCGAGGTGGCCAGAAATGGAGGCCATTTTCCATGGGGAAAACGCAGTCATTGGCCCAGGCTCTGGGTGTCAGATGACTGGTGGCTTCTGGGGCTGTAAGGACTTGCAGGGTCCTAGTTGCTGGCAGCTTTCGTTCTGGAAGGATCCAGCAGAGTTTGTAGATTCCTGGCTTGGCACTGCCCTGCCTGCCAGGCCAAGTGGCCACAAATGAAGGCCATTTTCCATGGGAAAAAACGAAGTCCTTTCCCCAGGGTCTCAGGAATATGTTCAAGGTGGCGTTTGAGGCTCTAAGTACTTCCAGGGCCCCTAGTTGCTGCCAGCTTTTCTTTTGGAAAAATCCAGCAACGATTGCATCATTCTAGCTAGGCTCCCACTTTCTGCCAGGGTGAGTGGCTGCCAAGGGAGGCCATTTGCCATGGGAAAAAGAAGTCCTTTCCCAGGGTCTGGGTGTCAGATGAAAGGTGGCCTTTGGGGTTCTGAGGACTTGTAGGGTAGTACTTACTGGCTAGAGTAGAGGAAATGGATTCTATTTGAATATCTGTCCCACAGGTCCTGGTTGTCCTTGATGGGCTGCAGCTGTGAGCATTGAAGAGAACTGGGATAAAAGGGGGCGGCGTAGCCATTCAGGGAGAGCCTTGAAGGAGCCCTGAACTGGGAAAGAACAGCATGCAGAAGAAAGCGTCTGTGCTGTGAAGATCTGCAGCCATAAGAACACACCGAGGAGGTATGGACTTTAGCAATCTGAGAACAGCATGATGGGACTCTAGAGAAATAGAACAACAACAAGTGGTAGCTTTCGATTTGGAGCAATCCAGCAAAGCTTGCAAATTTCTTGCTGGGCACCACCCTCTTGGTCAGGGCGAGTGGCCAGAAATGGAGGCAATTTTCCATGGGGAAAACGAAGTCATTGGCCCAGGCTCTGGGTGTCAGATGACTGGTGGCATCTGGGGCTGTAAGGACTTGCAGGGTCCTAGTTGCTGGCAGCTTTCATTCTGGAAGGATCCAGCACAGTTTGTAGATTCCTGGCTTGGCACTGCCCTGCCTGCCAGGCCAAGTGGCCACAAATGAAGGGCCATTTCCCATGGGAAAAACGAAGTCCTTTCCCCAGGGTCTCAGGAATATGTTCAAGGTGGCGTTTGAGGCTCTAAGTACTTCCAGGGCCCTAGTTGCTGGCAGCTTTTCTTTTGGAAAAATCCAGCAACGATTGCATCATTCTAGCTAGGCTCCCACTTTCTGCCAGGGTGAGTGGCTGCCAAGGGAGGCCATTTGCCATGGGAAAAAGAAGTCCTTTCCCCAGGGTCTGGGTGTCAGATGAAAGGTGGCCTTTGGGGTTCTGAGGACTTGTAGGGTAGTACTTACTGGCTAGAGTAGAGGAAATGGATTCTATTTGAATATCTGTCCCACAGGTCCTGGTTGTCCTTGATGGGCTGCAGCTGTGAGCATTGAAGAGAACTGGGATAAAAGGGGGCGGCGTAGCCATTCAGGGAGAGCCTTGAAGGAGCCCTGAACTGGGAAAGAACAGCATGCAGAAGAAAGCGTCTGTGCTGTGAAGATCTGCAGCCATAAGAACACACCGAGGAGGTATGGACTTTAGCAATCTGAGAACAGCATGATGGGACTCTAGAGAAATAGAACAACAACAAGTGGTAGCTTTAGATTTGGAGCAATCCAGCAAAGCTTGCAAATTTCTTGCTGGGCACACCCTCTTGGTCAGGGCGAGTGGCCAGAAATGGAGGCCATTTTCCATGGGGAAAACGAAGTCATTGGCCCAGGCTCTGGGTGTCAGATGACTGGTGGCATCTGGGGCTGTAAGGACTTGCAGGGTCCTAGTTGCTGGCAGCTTTCGTTCTGGAAGGATCCAGCAGAGTTTGTAGAATCCTGGCTTGGCACTGCCCTGCCTGCCAGGCCAAGTGGCCACAAATGAAGCCATTTCCCATGGGAAAAACGAAGTCCTTTCCCCAGGGTCTCAGGAATATGTTCAAGGTGGCGTTTGAGGCTCTAAGTACTTCCAGGGCCCTAGTTGCTGGCAGCTTTTCTTTTGGAAAAATCCAGCAACGATTGCATCATTCTAGCTAGGCTCCCACTTTCTGCCAGGGTGAGTGGCTGCCAAGGGAGGCCATTTTGCCATGGGAAAAAGAAGTCCTTTCCCCAGGGTCTGGGTGTCAGATGAAAGGTGGCCTTTGGGGTTCTGAGGACTTGTAGGGGTAGTACTTACTGGCTAGAGTAGAGGAAATGGATTCTATTTGAATATCTGTCCCACAGGTCCTGGTTGTCCTTGATGGGCTGCAGCTGTGAGCATTGAAGAGAACTGGGATAAAAGGGGGCGGCGTAGCCTTCAGGGAGAGCCTTGAAGGAGCCCTGAACTGGGAAAGAACAGCATGCAGAAGAAAGCGTCTGTGCTGTGAAGATCTGCAGCCATAAGAACACACCGAGGAGGTATGGACTTTAGCAATCTGAGAACAGCATGATGGGACTCTAGAGAAATAGAACAACAACAAGTGGTAGCTTTCGATTTGGAGCAATCCAGCAAAGCTTGCAAATTTCTTGCTGGGCACCACCCTCTTGGTCAGGGCGAGGTGGCCAGAAATGGAGGCAATTTTCCATGGGGAAAACGAAGTCATTGGCCCAGGCTCTGGGTGTCAGATGACTGGTGGCATCTGGGGCTGTAAGGACTTGCAGGGTCCTAGTTGCTGGCAGCTTTCGTTCTGGAAGGATCCAGCACAGTTTGTAGATTCCTGGCTTGGCACTGCCCTGCCTGCCAGGCCAAGTGGCCACAAATGAAGGCCATTTCCCATGGGAAAAACGAAGTCCTTTCCCCAGGGTCTCAGGAATATGTTCAAGGTGGCGTTTTGAGGCTCTAAGTACTTCCAGGGCCCTAGTTGCTGCCAGCTTTTCTTTTGGAAAAATCCAGCAACGATTGCATCATTCTAGCTAGGCTCCCACTTTCTGCCAGGGTGAGTGGCTGCCAAGGGAGGCCATTTGCCATGGGAAAAAGAAGTCCTTTCCCCAGGGTCTGGGTGTCAGATGAAAGGGTGGCCTTTGGGGTTCTGAGGACTTGTAGGGTAGTACTTACTGGCTAGAGTAGAGGAAATGGATTCTATTTGAATATCTGTCTAGAGGCTTTGCCCCACAGGTCCTGGTTGTCCTTGATGGGCTGCAGCTGTGAGCATTGAAGAGAACTGGGATAAAAGGGGGCGGCTTAGCCATTCAGGGAGAGCCTTGAAGGAGCCCTGAACTGGGAAAGAACAGATGCAGAAGAAAGCGTCTGTGCTGTGAAGATCTGCAGCCATAAGAACACACCGAGGAGGTATGGACTTTAGCAATCTGAGAACAGCATGATGGGACTCTAGAGAAATAGAACAACAACAAGTGGTAGCTTTCGATTTGGAGCAATCCAGCAAAGCTTGCAAATTTCTTGCTGGGCACCACCCTCTTGGTCAGGGCGAGTGGCCAGAAATGGAGGCCATTTTCCATGGGGAAAACGAAGTCATTGGCCCAGGCTCTGGGTGTCAGATGACAGGTGGCATCTGGGGCTCTAAGGACTTGCAGGGTCCTAGTTGCTGGCAGCTTTCGTTCTGGAAGGATCCAGCAGAGTTTGTAGATTCCTGGCTTGGCACTGCCCTGCCTGCCAGGCAGAGTGGCCAGAAATGAAGGCCATTTTCCATGGGAAAAACGAAGTCCTTTCCCCAGGGTCTCAGGAATATGTTCAAGGTGGCGTTTGAGGCTCTAAGTACTTCCAGGGCCCTAGTTGCTGGCAGCTTTTCTTTTGGAAAAATCCAGCAACGATTGCATCATTCTAGCTAGGCTCCCACTTTCTGCCAGGGTGAGTGGCTGCCAAGGGAGGCCATTTGCCATGGGAAAAAGAAGTCCTTTCCCCAGGGTCTGGGTGTCAGATGAAAGGTGGCCTTTGGGGTTCTGAGGACTTGTAGGGTAGTACTTACTGGCTAGAGTAGAGGAAATGGATTCTATTTGAATATCTGTCTAGAGGCTTTGCCCCACAGGTCCTGGTTGTCCTTGATGGGCTGCAGCTGTGAGCATTGAAGAGAACTGGGATAAAAGGGGGCGGCTTAGCCATTCAGGGAGAGCCTTGAAGGAGCCCTGAACTGGGAAAGAACAGCATGCAGAAGAAAGCGTCTGTGCTGTGAAGATCTGCAGCCATAAGAACACACCGAGGAGGTATGGACTTTAGCAATCTGAGAACAGCATGATGGGACTCTAGAGAAATAGAACAACAACAAGTGGCAGCTTTCGATTTGGAGCAATCCAGCAAAGCTTGCAAATTTCTTGCTGGGCACCACCCTCTTGGTCAGGGCGAGTGGCCAGAAATGGAGGCCATTTTCCATGGGGAAAACGAAGTCATTGGCCCAGGCTCTGGGTGTCAGATGACTGGTGGCATCTGGGGCTCTAAGGACTTGCAGGGTCCTAGTTGCTGGCAGCTTTCGTTCTGGAAGGATCCAGCAGAGTTTGTAGATTCCTGGCTTGGCACTGCCCTGCCTGCCAGGCAGAGTGGCCGGAAATGAAGGCCATTTTCCATGGGAAAAACGAAGTCCTTTCCCCAGGGTCTCAGGAATATGTTCAAGGTGGCGTTTGAGGCTCTAAGTACTTCCAGGGCCCTAGTTGCTGCCAGCTTTTCTTTTGGAAAAATCCAGCAACGATTGCATCATTCTAGCTAGGCTCCCACTTTCTGCCAGGGTGAGTGGCTGCCAAGGGAGGCCATTTGCCATGGGAAAAAGAAGTCCTTTCCCCAGGGTCTGGGTGTCAGATGAAAGGTGGCCTTTGGGGTTCTGAGGACTTGTAGGGTAGTACTTACTGGCTAGAGTAGAGGAAATGGATTCTATTTGAATATCTGTCTAGAGGCTTTGCCCCACAGGTCCTGGTTGTCCTTGATGGGCTGCAGCTGTGAGCATTGAAGAGAACTGGGATAAAAGGGGGCGGCGTAGCCATTCAGGGAGAGCCTTGAAGGAGCCCTGAACTGGGAAAGAACAGCATGCAGAAGAAAGCGTCTGTGCTGTGAAGATCTGCAGCCATAAGAACACACCGAGGAGGTATGGACTTTAGCAATCTGAGAACAGCATTATGGGACTCTAGAGAAATAGAAGAACAACAAGTGGCAGCTTTCGATTTGGAGCAATCCAGCAAAGCTTGCAAATTTCTTGCTGGGCACCACCCTCTTGGTCAGGGCGAGTGGCCAGAAATGGAGGCCATTTTCCATGGGGAAAACGAAGTCATTGGCCCAGGCTCTGGGTGTCAGATGACAGGTGGCAACTGGGGCTCTAAGGACTTGCAGGGTCCTAGTTGCTGGCAGCTTTCGTTCTGGAAGGATCCAGCACAGTTTGTAGATTCCTGGCTTGGCACTGCCCTGCCTGCCAGGCCAAGTGGCCACAAATGAAGGCCATTTCCCATGGGAAAAACGAAGTCCTTTCCCCAGGGTCTCAGGAATATGTTCAAGGTGGCGTTTGAGGCTCTAAGTACTTCCAGGGCCCTAGTTGCTGGCAGCTTTTCTTTTGGAAAAATCCAGCAACGATTGCATCATTCTAGCTAGGCTCCCACTTTCTGCCAGGGTGAGTGGCTGCCAAGGGAGGCCATTTGCCATGGGAAAAAGAAGTCCTTTCCCCAGGGTCTGGGTGTCAGATGAAAGGTGGCCTTTGGGGTTCTGAGGACTTGTAGGGTAGTACTTACTGGCTAGAGTAGAGGAAATGGATTCTATTTGAATATCTGTCTAGAGGCTTTGCCCCACAGGTCCTGGTTGTCCTTGATGGGCTGCAGCTGTGAGCATTGAAGAGAACTGGGATAAAAGGGGGCGGCGTAGCCATTCAGGGAGAGCCTTGAAGGAGCCCTGAACTGGGAAAGAACAGCATGCAGAAGAAAGCGTCTGTGCTGTGAAGATCTGCAGCCATAAGAACACACCGAGGAGGTATGGACTTTAGCAATCTGAGAACAGCATGATGGGACTCTAGAGAAATAGAAGAACAACAAGTGGCAGCTTTCGATTTGGAGCAATCCAGCAAAGCTTGCAAATTTCTTGCTGGGCACCACCCTCTTGGTCAGGGCGAGTGGCCAGAAATGGAGGCCATTTTCCATGGGGAAAACGAAGTCATTGGCCCAGGCTCTGGGTGTCAGATGACTGGTGGCATCTGGGGCTCTAAGGACTTGCAGGGTCCTAGTTGCTGGCAGCTTTCGTTCTGGAAGGATCCAGCACAGTTTGTAGATTCCTGGCTTGGCACTGCCCTGCCTGCCAGGCCAAGTGGCCACAAATGAAGGCCATTTTCCATGGGAAAAACGAAGTCCTTTCCCCAGGGTCTCAGGAATATGTTCAAGGTGGCGTTTGAGGCTCTAAGTACTTCCAGGGCCCTAGTTGCTGCCAGCTTTTCTTTTGGAAAAATCCAGCAACGATTGCATCATTCTAGCTAGGCTCCCACTTTCTGCCAGGGTGAGTGGCTGCCAAGGGAGGCCATTTGCCATGGGAAAAAGAAGTCCTTTCCCCAGGGTCTGGGTGTCAGATGAAAGGTGGCCTTTGGGGTTCTGAGGACTTGTAGGGTAGTACTTACTGGCTAGAGTAGAGGAAATGGATTCTATTTGAATATCTGTCTAGAGGCTTTGCCCCACAGGTCCTGGTTGTCCTTGATGGGCTGCAGCTGTGAGCATTGAAGAGAACTGGGATAAAAGGGGGCGGCGTAGCCATTCAGGGAGAGCCTTGAAGGAGCCCTGAACTGGGAAAGAACAGCATGCAGAAGAAAGCGTCTGTGCTGTGAAGATCTGCAGCCATAAGAACACACCGAGGAGGTATGGACTTTAGCAATCTGAGAACAGCATGATGGGACTCTAGAGAAATAGAACAACAACAAGTGGCAGCTTTCGATTTGGAGCAATCCAGCAAAGCTTGCAAATTTCTTGCTGGGCACCACCCTCTTGGTCAGGGCGAGTGGCCAGAAATGGAGGCCATTTTCCATGGGGAAAACGAAGTCATTGGCCCAGGCTCTGGGTGTCAGATGACTGGTGGCATCTGGGGCTGTAAGGACTTGCAGGGTCCTAGTTGCTGGCAGCTTTCGTTCTGGAAGGATCCAGCACAGTTTGTAGATTCCTGGCTTGGCACTGCCCTGCCTGCCAGGCCAAGTGGCCACAAATGAAGGCCATTTTCCATGGGAAAAACGAAGTCCTTTCCCCAGGGTCTCAGGAATATGTTCAAGGTGGCGTTTGAGGCTCTAAGTACTTCCAGGGCCCTAGTTGCTGCCAGCTTTTCTTTTGGAAAAATCCAGCAACGATTGCATCATTCTAGCTAGGCTCCCACTTTCTGCCAGGGTGAGTGGCTGCCAAGGGAGGCCATTTGCCATGGGAAAAAGAAGTCCTTTCCCCAGGGTCTGGGTGTCAGATGAAAGGTGGCCTTTGGGGTTCTGAGGACTTGTAGGGTAGTACTTACTGGCTAGAGTAGAGGAAATGGATTCTATTTGAATATCTGTCCCACAGGTCCTGGTTGTCCTTGATGGGCTGCAGCTGTGAGCATTGAAGAGAACTGGGATAAAAGGGGGCGGCGTAGCCATTCAGGGAGAGCCTTGAAGGAGCCCTGAACTGGGAAAGAACAGCATGCAGAAGAAAGCGTCTGTGCTGTGAAGATCTGCAGCCATAAGAACACACCGAGGAGGTATGGACTTTAGCAATCTGAGAACAGCATGATGGGACTCTAGAGAAATAGAACAACAACAAGTGGTAGCTTTCGATTTGGAGCAATCCAGCAAAGCTTGCAAATTTCTTGCTGGGCACCACCCTCTTGGTCAGGGCGAGTGGCCAGAAATGGAGGCAATTTTCCATGGGGAAAACGAAGTCATTGGCCCAGGCTCTGGGTGTCAGATGACTGGTGGCATCTGGGGCTGTAAGGACTTGCAGGGTCCTAGTTGCTGGCAGCTTTCATTCTGGAAGGATCCAGCACAGTTTGTAGATTCCTGGCTTGGCACTGCCCTGCCTGCCAGGCCAAGTGGCCACAAATGAAGGCCATTTTCCATGGGAAAAACGAAGTCCTTTCCCCAGGGTCTCAGGAATATGTTCAAGGTGGCGTTTGAGGCTCTAAGTACTTCCAGGGCCCTAGTTGCTGGCAGCTTTTCTTTTGGAAAAATCCAGCAACGATTGCATCATTCTAGCTAGGCTCCCACTTTCTGCCAGGGTGAGTGGCTGCCAAGGGAGGCCATTTGCCATGGGAAAAAGAAGTCCTTTCCCCAGGGTCTGGGTGTCAGATGAAAGGTGGCCTTTGGGGTTCTGAGGACTTGTAGGGTAGTACTTACTGGCTAGAGTAGAGGAAATGGATTCTATTTGAATATCTGTCCCACAGGTCCTGGTTGTCCTTGATGGGCTGCAGCTGTGAGCATTGAAGAGAACTGGGATAAAAGGGGGCGGCGTAGCCATTCAGGGAGAGCCTTGAAGGAGCCCTGAACTGGGAAAGAACAGCATGCAGAAGAAAGCGTCTGTGCTGTGAAGATCTGCAGCCATAAGAACACACCGAGGAGGTATGGACTTTAGCAATCTGAGAACAGCATGATGGGACTCTAGAGAAATAGAACAACAACAAGTGGTAGCTTTAGATTTGGAGCAATCCAGCAAAGCTTGCAAATTTCTTGCTGGGCACCACCCTCTTGGTCAGGGCGAGTGGCCAGAAATGGAGGCCATTTTCCATGGGGAAAACGAAGTCATTGGCCCAGGCTCTGGGTGTCAGATGACTGGTGGCATCTGGGGCTGTAAGGACTTGCAGGGTCCTAGTTGCTGGCAGCTTTCGTTCTGGAAGGATCCAGCAGAGTTTGTAGATTCCTGGCTTGGCACTGCCCTGCCTGCCAGGCCAAGTGGCCACAAATGAAGGCCATTTCCCATGGGAAAAACGAAGTCCTTTCCCCAGGGTCTCAGGAATATGTTCAAGGTGGCGTTTGAGGCTCTAAGTACTTCCAGGGCCCTAGTTGCTGCCAGCTTTTCTTTTGGAAAAATCCAGCAACGATTGCATCATTCTAGCTAGGCTCCCACTTTCTGCCAGGGTGAGTGGCTGCCAAGGGAGGCCATTTGCCATGGGAAAAAGAAGTCCTTTCCCCAGGGTCTGGGTGTCAGATGAAAGGTGGCCTTTGGGGTTCTGAGGACTTGTAGGGTAGTACTTACTGGCTAGAGTAGAGGAAATGGATTCTATTTGAATATCTGTCCCACAGGTCCTGGTTGTCCTTGATGGGCTGCAGCTGTGAGCATTGAAGAGAACTGGGATAAAAGGGGGCGGCGTAGCCATTCAGGGAGAGCCTTGAAGGAGCCCTGAACTGGGAAAGAACAGCATGCAGAAGAAAGCGTCTGTGCTGTGAAGATCTGCAGCCATAAGAACACACCGAGGAGGTATGGACTTTAGCAATCTGAGAACAGCATGATGGGACTCTAGAGAAATAGAACAACAACAAGTGGTAGCTTTCGATTTGGAGCAATCCAGCAAAGCTTGCAAATTTCTTGCTGGGCACCACCCTCTTGGTCAGGGCGAGTGGCCAGAAATGGAGGCAATTTTCCATGGGGAAAACGAAGTCATTGGCCCAGGCTCTGGGTGTCAGATGACTGGTGGCATCTGGGGCTGTAAGGACTTGCAGGGTCCTAGTTGCTGGCAGCTTTCGTTCTGGAAGGATCCAGCACAGTTTGTAGATTCCTGGCTTGGCACTGCCCTGCCTGCCAGGCCAAGTGGCCACAAATGAAGGCCATTTCCCATGGGAAAAACGAAGTCCTTTCCCCAGGGTCTCAGGAATATGTTCAAGGTGGCGTTTGAGGCTCTAAGTACTTCCAGGGCCCTAGTTGCTGCCAGCTTTTCTTTTGGAAAAATCCAGCAACGATTGCATCATTCTAGCTAGGCTCCCACTTTCTGCCAGGGTGAGTGGCTGCCAAGGGAGGCCATTTGCCATGGGAAAAAGAAGTCCTTTCCCCAGGGTCTGGGTGTCAGATGAAAGGTGGCCTTTGGGGTTCTGAGGACTTGTAGGGTAGTACTTACTGGCTAGAGTAGAGGAAATGGATTCTATTTGAATATCTGTCTAGAGGCTTTGCCCCACAGGTCCTGGTTGTCCTTGATGGGCTGCAGCTGTGAGCATTGAAGAGAACTGGGATAAAAGGGGGCGGCTTAGCCATTCAGGGAGAGCCTTGAAGGAGCCCTGAACTGGGAAAGAACAGCATGCAGAAGAAAGCGTCTGTGCTGTGAAGATCTGCAGCCATAAGAACACACCGAGGAGGTATGGACTTTAGCAATCTGAGAACAGCATGATGGGACTCTAGAGAAATAGAACAACAACAAGTGGTAGCTTTCGATTTGGAGCAATCCAGCAAAGCTTGCAAATTTCTTGCTGGGCACCACCCTCTTGGTCAGGGCGAGTGGCCAGAAATGGAGGCCATTTTCCATGGGGAAAACGAAGTCATTGGCCCAGGCTCTGGGTGTCAGATGACTGGTGGCATCTGGGGCTGTAAGGACTTGCAGGGTCCTAGTTGCTGGCAGCTTTCGTTCTGGAAGGATCCAGCAGAGTTTGTAGATTCCTGGCTTGGCACTGCCCTGCCTGCCAGGCCAAGTGGCCACAAATGAAGGCCATTTCCCATGGGAAAAACGAAGTCCTTTCCCCAGGGTCTCAGGAATATGTTCAAGGTGGCGTTTGAGGCTCTAAGTACTTCCAGGGCCCTAGTTGCTGGCAGCTTTTCTTTTGGAAAAATCCAGCAACGATTGCATCATTCTAGCTAGGCTCCCACTTTCTGCCAGGGTGAGTGGCTGCCAAGGGAGGCCATTTGCCATGGGAAAAAGAAGTCCTTTCCCCAGGGTCTGGGTGTCAGATGAAAGGTGGCCTTTGGGGTTCTGAGGACTTGTAGGGTAGTACTTACTGGCTAGAGTAGAGGAAATGGATTCTATTTGAATATCTGTCTAGGGGCTTTGCCCCACAGGTCCTGGTTGTCCTTGATGGGCTGCAGCTGTGAGCATTGAAGAGAACTGGGATAAAAGGGGGCGGCTTAGCCATTCAGGGAGAGCCTTGAAGGAGCCCTGAACTGGGAAAGAACAGCATGCAGAAGAAAGCGTCTGTGCTGTGAAGATCTGCAGCCATAAGAACACACCGAGGAGGTATGGACTTTAGCAATCTGAGAACAGCATGATGGGACTCTAGAGAAATAGAACAACAACAAGTGGCAGCTTTCGATTTGGAGCAATCCAGCAAAGCTTGCAAATTTCTTGCTGGGCACCACCCTCTTGGTCAGGGCGAGTGGCCAGAAATGGAGGCCATTTTCCATGGGGAAAACGAAGTCATTGGCCCAGGCTCTGGGTGTCAGATGACTGGTGGCATCTGGGGCTGTAAGGACTTGCAGGGTCCTAGTTGCTGGCAGCTTTCGTTCTGGAAGGATCCAGCACAGTTTGTAGATTCCTGGCTTGGCACTGCCCTGCCTGCCAGGCCAAGTGGCCACAAATGAAGGCCATTTTCCATGGGAAAAACGAAGTCCTTTCCCCAGGGTCTCAGGAATATGTTCAAGGTGGCGTTTGAGGCTCTAAGTACTTCCAGGGCCCTAGTTGCTGCCAGCTTTTCTTTTGGAAAAATCCAGCAACGATTGCATCATTCTAGCTAGGCTCCCACTTTCTGCCAGGGTGAGTGGCTGCCAAGGGAGGCCATTTGCCATGGGAAAAAGAAGTCCTTTCCCCAGGGTCTGGGTGTCAGATGAAAGGTGGCCTTTGGGGTTCTGAGGACTTGTAGGGTAGTACTTACTGGCTAGAGTAGAGGAAATGGATTCTATTTGAATATCTGTCCCACAGGTCCTGGTTGTCCTTGATGGGCTGCAGCTGTGAGCATTGAAGAGAACTGGGATAAAAGGGGGCGGCTTAGCCATTCAGGGAGAGCCTTGAAGGAGCCCTGAACTGGGAAAGAACAGCATGCAGAAGAAAGCGTCTGTGCTGTGAAGATCTGCAGCCATAAGAACACACCGAGGAGGTATGGACTTTAGCAATCTGAGAACAGCATGATGGGACTCTAGAGAAATAGAACAACAACAAGTGGTAGCTTTCGATTTGGAGCAATCCAGCAAAGCTTGCAAATTTCTTGCTGGGCACCACCCTCTTGGTCAGGGCGAGTGGCCAGAAATGGAGGCCATTTTCCATGGGGAAAACGAAGTCATTGGCCCAGGCTCTGGGTGTCAGATGACTGGTGGCATCTGGGGCTGTAAGGACTTGCAGGGTCCTAGTTGCTGGCAGCTTTCGTTCTGGAAGGATCCAGCAGAGTTTGTAGATTCCTGGCTTGGCACTGCCCTGCCTGCCAGGCCAAGTGGCCACAAATGAAGGCCATTTCCCATGGGAAAAACGAAGTCCTTTCCCCAGGGTCTCAGGAATATGTTCAAGGTGGCGTTTGAGGCTCTAAGTACTTCCAGGGCCCTAGTTGCTGGCAGCTTTTCTTTTGGAAAAATCCAGCAACGATTGCATCATTCTAGCTAGGCTCCCACTTTCTGCCAGGGTGAGTGGCTGCCAAGGGAGGCCATTTGCCATGGGAAAAAGAAGTCCTTTCCCCAGGGTCTGGGTGTCAGATGAAAGGTGGCCTTTGGGGTTCTGAGGACTTGTAGGGTAGTACTTACTGGCTAGAGTAGAGGAAATGGATTCTATTTGAATATCTGTCCCACAGGTCCTGGTTGTCCTTGATGGGCTGCAGCTGTGAGCATTGAAGAGAACTGGGATAAAATGGGGCGGCGTAGCCATTCAGGGAGAGCCTTGAAGGAGCCCTGAACTGGGAAAGAACAGCATGCAGAAGAAAGCGTCTGTGCTGTGAAGATCTGCAGCCATAAGAACACACCGAGGAGGTATGGACTTTAGCAATCTGAGAACAGCATGATGGGACTCTAGAGAAATAGAACAACAACAAGTGGTAGCTTTCGATTTGGAGCAATCCAGCAAAGCTTGCAAATTTCTTGCTGGGCACCACCCTCTTGGTCAGGGCGAGTGGCCAGAAATGGAGGCAATTTTCCATGGGGAAAACGAAGTCATTGGCCCAGGCTCTGGGTGTCAGATGACTGGTGGCATCTGGGGCTGTAAGGACTTGCAGGGTCCTAGTTGCTGGCAGCTTTCGTTCTGGAAGGATCCAGCACAGTTTGTAGATTCCTGGCTTGGCACTGCCCTGCCTGCCAGGCCAAGTGGCCACAAATGAAGGCCATTTTCCATGGGAAAAACGAAGTCCTTTCCCCAGGGTCTCAGGAATATGTTCAAGGTGGCGTTTGAGGCTCTAAGTACTTCCAGGGCCCTAGTTGCTGCCAGCTTTTCTTTTGGAAAAATCCAGCAACGATTGCATCATTCTAGCTAGGCTCCCACTTTCTGCCAGGGTGAGTGGCTGCCAAGGGAGGCCATTTGCCATGGGAAAAAGAAGTCCTTTCCCCAGGGTCTGGGTGTCAGATGAAAGGTGGCCTTTGGGGTTCTGAGGACTTGTAGGGTAGTACTTACTGGCTAGAGTAGAGGAAATGGATTCTATTTGAATATCTGTCTAGAGGCTTTGCCCCACAGGTCCTGGTTGTCCTTGATGGGCTGCAGCTGTGAGCATTGAAGAGAACTTGGATAAAAGGGGGCGGCTTAGCCATTCAGGGAGAGCCTTGAAGGAGCCCTGAACTGGGAAAGAACAGCATGCAGAAGAAAGCGTCTGTGCTGTGAAGATCTGCAGCCATAAGAACACACCGAGGAGGTATGGACTTTAGCAATCTGAGAACAGCATGATGGGACTCTAGAGAAATAGAACAACAACAAGTGGCAGCTTTCGATTTGGAGCAATCCAGCAAAGCTTGCAAATTTCTTGCTGGGCACCACCCTCTTGGTCAGGGCGAGTGGCCAGAAATGGAGGCCATTTTCCATGGGGAAAACGAAGTCATTGGCCCAGGCTCTGGGTGTCAGATGACTGGTGGCATCTGGGGCTGTAAGGACTTGCAGGGTCCTAGTTGCTGGCAGCTTTCGTTCTGGAAGGATCCAGCAGAGTTTGTAGATTCCTGGCTTGGCACTGCCCTGCCTGCCAGGCCAAGTGGCCACAAATGAAGGCCATTTTCCATGGGAAAAACGAAGTCCTTTCCCCAGGGTCTCAGTAATATGTTCAAGGTGGCGTTTGAGGCTCTAAGTACTTCCAGGGCCCTAGTTGCTGCCAGCTTTTCTTTTGGAAAAATCCAGCAACGATTGCATCATTCTAGCTAGGCTCCCACTTTCTGCCAGGGTGAGTGGCTGCCAAGGGAGGCCATTTGCCATGGGAAAAAGAAGTCCTTTCCCCAGGGTCTGGGTGTCAGATGAAAGGTGGCCTTTGGGGTTCTGAGGACTTGTAGGGTAGTACTTACTGGCTAGAGTAGAGGAAATGGATTCTATTTGAATATCTGTCTAGAGGCTTTGCCCCACAGGTCCTGGTTGTCCTTGATGGGCTGCAGCTGTGAGCATTGAAGAGAACTGGGATAAAAGGGGGCGGCGTAGCCATTCAGGGAGAGCCTTGAAGGAGCCCTGAACTGGGAAAGAACAGCATGCAGAAGAAAGCGTCTGTGCTGTGAAGATCTGCAGCCATAAGAACACACCGAGGAGGTATGGACTTTAGCAATCTGAGAACAGCATGATGGGACTCTAGAGAAATAGAAGAACAAGAAGTGGCAGCTTTCGATTTGGAGCAATCCAGCAAAGCTTGCAAATTTCTTGCTGGGCACCACCCTCTTGGTCAGGGCGAGTGGCCAGAAATGGAGGCCATTTTCCATGGGGAAAACGAAGTCATTGGCCCAGGCTCTGGGTGTCAGATGACTGGTGGCATCTGGGGCTGTAAGGACTTGCAGGGTCCTAGTTGCTGGCAGCTTTCGTTCTGGAAGGATCCAGCACAGTTTGTAGATTCCTGGCTTGGCACTGCCCTGCCTGCCAGGCCAAGTGGCCACAAATGAAGGCCATTTTCCATGGGAAAAACGAAGTCCTTTCCCCAGGGTCTCAGGAATATGTTCAAGGTGGCGTTTGAGGCTCTAAGTACTTCCAGGGCCCTAGTTGCTGCCAGCTTTTCTTTTGGAAAAATCCAGCAACGATTGCATCATTCTAGCTAGGCTCCCACTTTCTGCCAGGGTGAGTGGCTGCCAAGGGAGGCCATTTGCCATGGGAAAAAGAAGTCCTTTCCCCAGGGTCTGGGTGTCAGATGAAAGGTGGCCTTTGGGGTTCTGAGGACTTGTAGGGTAGTACTTACTGGCTAGAGTAGAGGAAATGGATTCTATTTGAATATCTGTCTAGAGGCTTTGCCCCACAGGTCCTGGTTGTCCTTGATGGGCTGCAGCTGTGAGCATTGAAGAGAACTGGGATAAAAGGGGGCGGCGTAGCCATTCAGGGAGAGCCTTGAAGGAGCCCTGAACTGGGAAAGAACAGCATGCAGAAGAAAGCGTCTGTGCTGTGAAGATCTGCAGCCATAAGAACACACCGAGGAGGTATGGACTTTAGCAATCTGAGAACAGCATGATGGGACTCTAGAGAAATAGAACAACAACAAGTGGCAGCTTTCGATTTGGAGCAATCCAGCAAAGCTTGCAAATTTCTTGCTGGGCACCACCCTCTTGGTCAGGGCGAGTGGCCAGAAATGGAGGCCATTTTCCATGGGGAAAACGAAGTCATTGGCCCAGGCTCTGGGTGTCAGATGACTGGTGGCATCTGGGGCTGTAAGGACTTGCAGGGTCCTAGTTGCTGGCAGCTTTCGTTCTGGAAGGATCCAGCAGAGTTTGTAGATTCCTGGCTTGGCACTGCCCTGCCTGCCAGGCCAAGTGGCCACAAATGAAGGCCATTTTCCATGGGAAAAACGAAGTCCTTTCCCCAGGGTCTCAGGAATATGTTCAAGGTGGCGTTTGAGGCTCTAAGTACTTCCAGGGCCCTAGTTGCTGCCAGCTTTTCTTTTGGAAAAATCCAGCAACGATTGCATCATTCTAGCTAGGCTCCCACTTTCTGCCAGGGTGAGTGGCTGCCAAGGGAGGCCATTTGCCATGGGAAAAAGAAGTCCTTTCCCCAGGGTCTGGGTGTCAGATGAAAGGTGGCCTTTGGGGTTCTGAGGACTTGTAGGGTAGTACTTACTGGCTAGAGTAGAGGAAATGGATTCTATTTGAATATCTGTCCCACAGGTCCTGGTTGTCCTTGATGGGCTGCAGCTGTGAGCATTGAAGAGAACTGGGATAAAAGGGGGCGGCGTAGCCATTCAGGGAGAGCCTTGAAGGAGCCCTGAACTGGGAAAGAACAGCATGCAGAAGAAAGCGTCTGTGCTGTGAAGATCTGCAGCCATAAGAACACACCGAGGAGGTATGGACTTTAGCAATCTGAGAACAGCATGATGGGACTCTAGAGAAATAGAACAACAACAAGTGGTAGCTTTAGATTTGGAGCAATCCAGCAAAGCTTGCAAATTTCTTGCTGGGCACCACCCTCTTGGTCAGGGCGAGTGGCCAGAAATGGAGGCAATTTTCCATGGGGAAAACGAAGTCATTGGCCCAGGCTCTGGGTGTCAGATGACTGGTGGCATCTGGGGCTGTAAGGACTTGCAGGGTCCTAGTTGCTGGCAGCTTTCATTCTGGAAGGATCCAGCAGAGTTTGTAGATTCCTGGCTTGGCACTGCCCTGCCTGCCAGGCCAAGTGGCCACAAATGAAGGCCATTTCCCATGGGAAAAACGAAGTCCTTTCCCCAGGGTCTCAGGAATATGTTCAAGGTGGCGTTTGAGGCTCTAAGTACTTCCAGGGCCCTAGTTGCTGGCAGCTTTTCTTTTGGAAAAATCCAGCAACGATTGCATCATTCTAGCTAGGCTCCCACTTTCTGCCAGGGTGAGTGGCTGCCAAGGGAGGCCATTTGCCATGGGAAAAAGAAGTCCTTTCCCCAGGGTCTGGGTGTCAGATGAAAGGTGGCCTTTGGGGTTCTGAGGACTTGTAGGGTAGTACTTACTGGCTAGAGTAGAGGAAATGGATTCTATTTGAATATCTGTCCCACAGGTCCTGGTTGTCCTTGATGGGCTGCAGCTGTGAGCATTGAAGAGAACTGGGATAAAAGGGGGCGGCGTAGCCATTCAGGGAGAGCCTTGAAGGAGCCCTGAACTGGGAAAGAACAGCATGCAGAAGAAAGCGTCTGTGCTGTGAAGATCTGCAGCCATAAGAACACACCGAGGAGGTATGGACTTTAGCAATCTGAGAACAGCATGATGGGACTCTAGAGAAATAGAACAACAACAAGTGGTAGCTTTAGATTTGGAGCAATCCAGCAAAGCTTGCAAATTTCTTGCTGGGCACCACCCTCTTGGTCAGGGCGAGTGGCCAGAAATGGAGGCCATTTTCCATGGGGAAAACGAAGTCATTGGCCCAGGCTCTGGGTGTCAGATGACTGGTGGCATCTGGGGCTGTAAGGACTTGCAGGGTCCTAGTTGCTGGCAGCTTTCGTTCTGGAAGGATCCAGCAGAGTTTGTAGATTCCTGGCTTGGCACTGCCCTGCCTGCCAGGCCAAGTGGCCACAAATGAAGGCCATTTCCCATGGGAAAAACGAAGTCCTTTCCCCAGGGTCTCAGGAATATGTTCAAGGTGGCGTTTGAGGCTCTAAGTACTTCCAGGGCCCTAGTTGCTGCCAGCTTTTCTTTTGGAAAAATCCAGCAACGATTGCATCATTCTAGCTAGGCTCCCACTTTCTGCCAGGGTGAGTGGCTGCCAAGGGAGGCCATTTGCCATGGGAAAAAGAAGTCCTTTCCCCAGGGTCTGGGTGTCAGATGAAAGGTGGCCTTTGGGGTTCTGAGGACTTGTAGGGTAGTACTTACTGGCTAGAGTAGAGGAAATGGATTCTATTTGAATATCTGTCCCACAGGTCCTGGTTGTCCTTGATGGGCTGCAGCTGTGAGCATTGAAGAGAACTGGGATAAAAGGGGGCGGCGTAGCCATTCAGGGAGAGCCTTGAAGGAGCCCTGAACTGGGAAAGAACAGCATGCAGAAGAAAGCGTCTGTGCTGTGAAGATCTGCAGCCATAAGAACACACCGAGGAGGTATGGACTTTAGCAATCTGAGAACAGCATGATGGGACTCTAGAGAAATAGAACAACAACAAGTGGTAGCTTTCGATTTGGAGCAATCCAGCAAAGCTTGCAAATTTCTTGCTGGGCACCACCCTCTTGGTCAGGGCGAGTGGCCAGAAATGGAGGCAATTTTCCATGGGGAAAACGAAGTCATTGGCCCAGGCTCTGGGTGTCAGATGACTGGTGGCATCTGGGGCTGTAAGGACTTGCAGGGTCCTAGTTGCTGGCAGCTTTCGTTCTGGAAGGATCCAGCAGAGTTTGTAGATTCCTGGCTTGGCACTGCCCTGCCTGCCAGGCCAAGTGGCCACAAATGAAGGCCATTTCCCATGGGAAAAACGAAGTCCTTTCCCCAGGGTCTCAGGAATATGTTCAAGGTGGCGTTTGAGGCTCTAAGTACTTCCAGGGCCCTAGTTGCTGGCAGCTTTTCTTTTGGAAAAATCCAGCAACGATTGCATCATTCTAGCTAGGCTCCCACTTTCTGCCAGGGTGAGTGGCTGCCAAGGGAGGCCATTTGCCATGGGAAAAAGAAGTCCTTTCCCCAGGGTCTGGGTGTCAGATGAAAGGTGGCCTTTGGGGTTCTGAGGACTTGTAGGGTAGTACTTACTGGCTAGAGTAGAGGAAATGGATTCTATTTGAATATCTGTCTAGAGGCTTTGCCCCACAGGTCCTGGTTGTCCTTGATGGGCTGCAGCTGTGAGCATTGAAGAGAACTGGGATAAAAGGGGGCGGCTTAGCCATTCAGGGAGAGCCTTGAAGGAGCCCTGAACTGGGAAAGAACAGCATGCAGAAGAAAGCGTCTGTGCTGTGAAGATCTGCAGCCATAAGAACACACCGAGGAGGTATGGACTTTAGCAATCTGAGAACAGCATGATGGGACTCTAGAGAAATAGAACAACAACAAGTGGTAGCTTTCGATTTGGAGCAATCCAGCAAAGCTTGCAAATTTCTTGCTGGGCACCACCCTCTTGGTCAGGGCGAGTGGCCAGAAATGGAGGCCATTTTCCATGGGGAAAACGAAGTCATTGGCCCAGGCTCTGGGTGTCAGATGACTGGTGGCATCTGGGGCTCTAAGGACTTGCAGGGTCCTAGTTGCTGGCAGCTTTCGTTCTGGAAGGATCCAGCAGAGTTTGTAGATTCCTGGCTTGGCACTGCCCTGCCTGCCAGGCAGAGTGGCCAGAAATGAAGGCCATTTTCCATGGGAAAAACGAAGTCCTTTCCCCAGGGTCTCAGGAATATGTTCAAGGTGGCGTTTGAGGCTCTAAGTACTTCCAGGGCCCTAGTTGCTGGCAGCTTTTCTTTTGGAAAAATCCAGCAACGATTGCATCATTCTAGCTAGGCTCCCACTTTCTGCCAGGGTGAGTGGCTGCCAAGGGAGGCCATTTGCCATGGGAAAAAGAAGTCCTTTCCCCAGGGTCTGGGTGTCAGATGAAAGGTGGCCTTTGGGGTTCTGAGGACTTGTAGGGTAGTACTTACTGGCTAGAGTAGAGGAAATGGATTCTATTTGAATATCTGTCTAGAGGCTTTGCCCCACAGGTCCTGGTTGTCCTTGATGGGCTGCAGCTGTGAGCATTGAAGAGAACTGGGATAAAAGGGGGCGGCTTAGCCATTCAGGGAGAGCCTTGAAGGAGCCCTGAACTGGGAAAGAACAGCATGCAGAAGAAAGCGTCTGTGCTGTGAAGATCTGCAGCCATAAGAACACACCGAGGAGGTATGGACTTTAGCAATCTGAGAACAGCATGATGGGACTCTAGAGAAATAGAACAACAACAAGTGGCAGCTTTCGATTTGGAGCAATCCAGCAAAGCTTGCAAATTTCTTGCTGGGCACCACCCTCTTGGTCAGGGCGAGTGGCCAGAAATGGAGGCCATTTTCCATGGGGAAAACGAAGTCATTGGCCCAGGCTCTGGGTGTCAGATGACTGGTGGCATCTGGGGCTGTAAGGACTTGCAGGGTCCTAGTTGCTGGCAGCTTTCGTTCTGGAAGGATCCAGCAGAGTTTGTAGATTCCTGGCTTGGCACTGCCCTGCCTGCCAGGCAGAGTGGCCAGAAATGAAGGCCATTTTCCATGGGAAAAACGAAGTCCTTTCCCCAGGGTCTCAGGAATATGTTCAAGGTGGCGTTTGAGGCTCTAAGTACTTCCAGGGCCCTAGTTGCTGCCAGCTTTTCTTTTGGAAAAATCCAGCAACGATTGCATCATTCTAGCTAGGCTCCCACTTTCTGCCAGGGTGAGTGGCTGCCAAGGGAGGCCATTTGCCATGGGAAAAAGAAGTCCTTTCCCCAGGGTCTGGGTGTCAGATGAAAGGTGGCCTTTGGGGTTCTGAGGACTTGTAGGGTAGTACTTACTGGCTAGAGTAGAGGAAATGGATTCTATTTGAATATCTGTCTAGAGGCTTTGCCCCACAGGTCCTGGTTGTCCTTGATGGGCTGCAGCTGTGAGCATTGAAGAGAACTGGGATAAAAGGGGGCGGCGTAGCCATTCAGGGAGAGCCTTGAAGGAGCCCTGAACTGGGAAAGAACAGCATGCAGAAGAAAGCGTCTGTGCTGTGAAGATCTGCAGCCATAAGAACACACCGAGGAGGTATGGACTTTAGCAATCTGAGAACAGCATTATGGGACTCTAGAGAAATAGAAGAACAACAAGTGGCAGCTTTCGATTTGGAGCAATCCAGCAAAGCTTGCAAATTTCTTGCTGGGCACCACCCTCTTGGTCAGGGCGAGTGGCCAGAAATGGAGGCCATTTTCCATGGGGAAAACGAAGTCATTGGCCCAGGCTCTGGGTGTCAGATGACAGGTGGCAACTGGGGCTCTAAGGACTTGCAGGGTCCTAGTTGCTGGCAGCTTTCGTTCTGGAAGGATCCAGCACAGTTTGTAGATTCCTGGCTTGGCACTGCCCTGCCTGCCAGGCCAAGTGGCCACAAATGAAGGCCATTTCCCATGGGAAAAACGAAGTCCTTTCCCCAGGGTCTCAGGAATATGTTCAAGGTGGCGTTTGAGGCTCTAAGTACTTCCAGGGCCCTAGTTGCTGGCAGCTTTTCTTTTGGAAAAATCCAGCAACGATTGCATCATTCTAGCTAGGCTCCCACTTTCTGCCAGGGTGAGTGGCTGCCAAGGGAGGCCATTTGCCATGGGAAAAAGAAGTCCTTTCCCCAGGGTCTGGGTGTCAGATGAAAGGTGGCCTTTGGGGTTCTGAGGACTTGTAGGGTAGTACTTACTGGCTAGAGTAGAGGAAATGGATTCTATTTGAATATCTGTCTAGAGGCTTTGCCCCACAGGTCCTGGTTGTCCTTGATGGGCTGCAGCTGTGAGCATTGAAGAGAACTGGGATAAAAGGGGGCGGCGTAGCCATTCAGGGAGAGCCTTGAAGGAGCCCTGAACTGGGAAAGAACAGCATGCAGAAGAAAGCGTCTGTGCTGTGAAGATCTGCAGCCATAAGAACACACCGAGGAGGTATGGACTTTAGCAATCTGAGAACAGCATGATGGGACTCTAGAGAAATAGAAGAACAACAAGTGGCAGCTTTCGATTTGGAGCAATCCAGCAAAGCTTGCAAATTTCTTGCTGGGCACCACCCTCTTGGTCAGGGCGAGTGGCCAGAAATGGAGGCCATTTTCCATGGGGAAAACGAAGTCATTGGCCCAGGCTCTGGGTGTCAGATGACTGGTGGCATCTGGGGCTCTAAGGACTTGCAGGGTCCTAGTTGCTGGCAGCTTTCGTTCTGGAAGGATCCAGCAGAGTTTGTAGATTCCTGGCTTGGCACTGCCCTGCCTGCCAGGCCAAGTGGCCACAAATGAAGGCCATTTTCCATGGGAAAAACGAAGTCCTTTCCCCAGGGTCTCAGGAATATGTTCAAGGTGGCGTTTGAGGCTCTAAGTACTTCCAGGGCCCTAGTTGCTGCCAGCTTTTCTTTTGGAAAAATCCAGCAACGATTGCATCATTCTAGCTAGGCTCCCACTTTCTGCCAGGGTGAGTGGCTGCCAAGGGAGGCCATTTGCCATGGGAAAAAGAAGTCCTTTCCCCAGGGTCTGGGTGTCAGATGAAAGGTGGCCTTTGGGGTTCTGAGGACTTGTAGGGTAGTACTTACTGGCTAGAGTAGAGGAAATGGATTCTATTTGAATATCTGTCTAGAGGCTTTGCCCCACAGGTCCTGGTTGTCCTTGATGGGCTGCAGCTGTGAGCATTGAAGAGAACTGGGATAAAAGGGGGCGGCGTAGCCATTCAGGGAGAGCCTTGAAGGAGCCCTGAACTGGGAAAGAACAGCATGCAGAAGAAAGCGTCTGTGCTGTGAAGATCTGCAGCCATAAGAACACACCGAGGAGGTATGGACTTTAGCAATCTGAGAACAGCATGATGGGACTCTAGAGAAATAGAACAACAACAAGTGGTAGCTTTCGATTTGGAGCAATCCAGCAAAGCTTGCAAATTTCTTGCTGGGCACCACCCTCTTGGTCAGGGCGAGTGGCCAGAAATGGAGGCAATTTTCCATGGGGAAAACGAAGTCATTGGCCCAGGCTCTGGGTGTCAGATGACTGGTGGCATCTGGGGCTGTAAGGACTTGCAGGGTCCTAGTTGCTGGCAGCTTTCATTCTGGAAGGATCCAGCACAGTTTGTAGATTCCTGGCTTGGCACTGCCCTGCCTGCCAGGCCAAGTGGCCACAAATGAAGGCCATTTTCCATGGGAAAAACGAAGTCCTTTCCCCAGGGTCTCAGGAATATGTTCAAGGTGGCGTTTGAGGCTCTAAGTACTTCCAGGGCCCTAGTTGCTGGCAGCTTTTCTTTTGGAAAAATCCAGCAACGATTGCATCATTCTAGCTAGGCTCCCACTTTCTGCCAGGGTGAGTGGCTGCCAAGGGAGGCCATTTGCCATGGGAAAAAGAAGTCCTTTCCCCAGGGTCTGGGTGTCAGATGAAAGGTGGCCTTTGGGGTTCTGAGGACTTGTAGGGTAGTACTTACTGGCTAGAGTAGAGGAAATGGATTCTATTTGAATATCTGTCCCACAGGTCCTGGTTGTCCTTGATGGGCTGCAGCTGTGAGCATTGAAGAGAACTGGGATAAAAGGGGGCGGCGTAGCCATTCAGGGAGAGCCTTGAAGGAGCCCTGAACTGGGAAAGAACAGCATGCAGAAGAAAGCGTCTGTGCTGTGAAGATCTGCAGCCATAAGAACACACCGAGGAGGTATGGACTTTAGCAATCTGAGAACAGCATGATGGGACTCTAGAGAAATAGAACAACAACAAGTGGTAGCTTTCGATTTGGAGCAATCCAGCAAAGCTTGCAAATTTCTTGCTGGGCACCACCCTCTTGGTCAGGGCGAGTGGCCAGAAATGGAGGCCATTTTCCATGGGGAAAACGAAGTCATTGGCCCAGGCTCTGGGTGTCAGATGACTGGTGGCATCTGGGGCTGTAAGGACTTGCAGGGTCCTAGTTGCTGGCAGCTTTCGTTCTGGAAGGATCCAGCAGAGTTTGTAGATTCCTGGCTTGGCACTGCCCTGCCTGCCAGGCCAAGTGGCCACAAATGAAGGCCATTTCCCATGGGAAAAACGAAGTCCTTTCCCCAGGGTCTCAGGAATATGTTCAAGGTGGCGTTTGAGGCTCTAAGTACTTCCAGGGCCCTAGTTGCTGCCAGCTTTTCTTTTGGAAAAATCCAGCAACGATTGCATCATTCTAGCTAGGCTCCCACTTTCTGCCAGGGTGAGTGGCTGCCAAGGGAGGCCATTTGCCATGGGAAAAAGAAGTCCTTTCCCCAGGGTCTGGGTGTCAGATGAAAGGTGGCCTTTGGGGTTCTGAGGACTTGTAGGGTAGTACTTACTGGCTAGAGTAGAGGAAATGGATTCTATTTGAATATCTGTCCCACAGGTCCTGGTTGTCCTTGATGGGCTGCAGCTGTGAGCATTGAAGAGAACTGGGATAAAAGGGGGCGGCGTAGCCATTCAGGGAGAGCCTTGAAGGAGCCCTGAACTGGGAAAGAACAGCATGCAGAAGAAAGCGTCTGTGCTGTGAAGATCTGCAGCCATAAGAACACACCGAGGAGGTATGGACTTTAGCAATCTGAGAACAGCATGATGGGACTCTAGAGAAATAGAACAACAACAAGTGGTAGCTTTCGATTTGGAGCAATCCAGCAAAGCTTGCAAATTTCTTGCTGGGCACCACCCTCTTGGTCAGGGCGAGTGGCCAGAAATGGAGGCAATTTTCCATGGGGAAAACGAAGTCATTGGCCCAGGCTCTGGGTGTCAGATGACTGGTGGCATCTGGGGCTGTAAGGACTTGCAGGGTCCTAGTTGCTGGCAGCTTTCGTTCTGGAAGGATCCAGCAGAGTTTGTAGATTCCTGGCTTGGCACTGCCCTGCCTGCCAGGCAGAGTGGCCAGAAATGAAGGCCATTTTCCATGGGAAAAACGAAGTCCTTTCCCCAGGGTCTCAGGAATATGTTCAAGGTGGCGTTTGAGGCTCTAAGTACTTCCAGGGCCCTAGTTGCTGCCAGCTTTTCTTTTGGAAAAATCCAGCAACGATTGCATCATTCTAGCTAGGCTCCCACTTTCTGCCAGGGTGAGTGGCTGCCAAGGGAGGCCATTTGCCATGGGAAAAAGAAGTCCTTTCCCCAGGGTCTGGGTGTCAGATGAAAGGTGGCCTTTGGGGTTCTGAGGACTTGTAGGGTAGTACTTACTGGCTAGAGTAGAGGAAATGGATTCTATTTGAATATCTGTCTAGAGGCTTTGCCCCACAGGTCCTGGTTGTCCTTGATGGGCTGCAGCTGTGAGCATTGAAGAGAACTGGGATAAAAGGGGGCGGCGTAGCCATTCAGGGAGAGCCTTGAAGGAGCCCTGAACTGGGAAAGAACAGCATGCAGAAGAAAGCGTCTGTGCTGTGAAGATCTGCAGCCATAAGAACACACCGAGGAGGTATGGACTTTAGCAATCTGAGAACAGCATGATGGGACTCTAGAGAAATAGAAGAACAACAAGTGGCAGCTTTCGATTTGGAGCAATCCAGCAAAGCTTGCAAATTTCTTGCTGGGCACCACCCTCTTGGTCAGGGCGAGTGGCCAGAAATGGAGGCCATTTTCCATGGGGAAAACGAAGTCATTGGCCCAGGCTCTGGGTGTCAGATGACAGGTGGCAACTGGGGCTCTAAGGACTTGCAGGGTCCTAGTTGCTGGCAGCTTTCGTTCTGGAAGGATCCAGCACAGTTTGTAGATTCCTGGCTTGGCACTGCCCTGCCTGCCAGGCCAAGTGGCCACAAATGAAGGCCATTTCCCATGGGAAAAACGAAGTCCTTTCCCCAGGGTCTCAGGAATATGTTCAAGGTGGCGTTTGAGGCTCTAAGTACTTCCAGGGCCCTAGTTGCTGGCAGCTTTTCTTTTGGAAAAATCCAGCAACGATTGCATCATTCTAGCTAGGCTCCCACTTTCTGCCAGGGTGAGTGGCTGCCAAGGGAGGCCATTTGCCATGGGAAAAAGAAGTCCTTTCCCCAGGGTCTGGGTGTCAGATGAAAGGTGGCCTTTGGGGTTCTGAGGACTTGTAGGGTAGTACTTACTGGCTAGAGTAGAGGAAATGGATTCTATTTGAATATCTGTCTAGAGGCTTTGCCCCACAGGTCCTGGTTGTCCTTGATGGGCTGCAGCTGTGAGCATTGAAGAGAACTGGGATAAAAGGGGGCGGCGTAGCCATTCAGGGAGAGCCTTGAAGGAGCCCTGAACTGGGAAAGAACAGCATGCAGAAGAAAGCGTCTGTGCTGTGAAGATCTGCAGCCATAAGAACACACCGAGGAGGTATGGACTTTAGCAATCTGAGAACAGCATGATGGGACTCTAGAGAAATAGAAGAACAACAAGTGGCAGCTTTCGATTTGGAGCAATCCAGCAAAGCTTGCAAATTTCTTGCTGGGCACCACCCTCTTGGTCAGGGCGAGTGGCCAGAAATGGAGGCCATTTTCCATGGGGAAAACGAAGTCATTGGCCCAGGCTCTGGGTGTCAGATGACTGGTGGCATCTGGGGCTCTAAGGACTTGCAGGGTCCTAGTTGCTGGCAGCTTTCGTTCTGGAAGGATCCAGCACAGTTTGTAGATTCCTGGCTTGGCACTGCCCTGCCTGCCAGGCCAAGTGGCCACAAATGAAGGCCATTTTCCATGGGAAAAACGAAGTCCTTTCCCCAGGGTCTCAGGAATATGTTCAAGGTGGCGTTTGAGGCTCTAAGTACTTCCAGGGCCCTAGTTGCTGCCAGCTTTTCTTTTGGAAAAATCCAGCAACGATTGCATCATTCTAGCTAGGCTCCCACTTTCTGCCAGGGTGAGTGGCTGCCAAGGGAGGCCATTTGCCATGGGAAAAAGAAGTCCTTTCCCCAGGGTCTGGGTGTCAGATGAAAGGTGGCCTTTGGGGTTCTGAGGACTTGTAGGGTAGTACTTACTGGCTAGAGTAGAGGAAATGGATTCTATTTGAATATCTGTCTAGAGGCTTTGCCCCACAGGTCCTGGTTGTCCTTGATGGGCTGCAGCTGTGAGCATTGAAGAGAACTGGGATAAAAGGGGGCGGCGTAGCCATTCAGGGAGAGCCTTGAAGGAGCCCTGAACTGGGAAAGAACAGCATGCAGAAGAAAGCGTCTGTGCTGTGAAGATCTGCAGCCATAAGAACACACCGAGGAGGTATGGACTTTAGCAATCTGAGAACAGCATGATGGGACTCTAGAGAAATAGAACAACAACAAGTGGTAGCTTTCGATTTGGAGCAATCCAGCAAAGCTTGCAAATTTCTTGCTGGGCACCACCCTCTTGGTCAGGGCGAGTGGCCAGAAATGGAGGCAATTTTCCATGGGGAAAACGAAGTCATTGGCCCAGGCTCTGGGTGTCAGATGACTGGTGGCATCTGGGGCTGTAAGGACTTGCAGGGTCCTAGTTGCTGGCAGCTTTCATTCTGGAAGGATCCAGCACAGTTTGTAGATTCCTGGCTTGGCACTGCCCTGCCTGCCAGGCCAAGTGGCCACAAATGAAGGCCATTTTCCATGGGAAAAACGAAGTCCTTTCCCCAGGGTCTCAGGAATATGTTCAAGGTGGCGTTTGAGGCTCTAAGTACTTCCAGGGCCCTAGTTGCTGGCAGCTTTTCTTTTGGAAAAATCCAGCAACGATTGCATCATTCTAGCTAGGCTCCCACTTTCTGCCAGGGTGAGTGGCTGCCAAGGGAGGCCATTTGCCATGGGAAAAAGAAGTCCTTTCCCCAGGGTCTGGGTGTCAGATGAAAGGTGGCCTTTGGGGTTCTGAGGACTTGTAGGGTAGTACTTACTGGCTAGAGTAGAGGAAATGGATTCTATTTGAATATCTGTCCCACAGGTCCTGGTTGTCCTTGATGGGCTGCAGCTGTGAGCATTGAAGAGAACTGGGATAAAAGGGGGCGGCGTAGCCATTCAGGGAGAGCCTTGAAGGAGCCCTGAACTGGGAAAGAACAGCATGCAGAAGAAAGCGTCTGTGCTGTGAAGATCTGCAGCCATAAGAACACACCGAGGAGGTATGGACTTTAGCAATCTGAGAACAGCATGATGGGACTCTAGAGAAATAGAACAACAACAAGTGGTAGCTTTCGATTTGGAGCAATCCAGCAAAGCTTGCAAATTTCTTGCTGGGCACCACCCTCTTGGTCAGGGCGAGTGGCCAGAAATGGAGGCCATTTTCCATGGGGAAAACGAAGTCATTGGCCCAGGCTCTGGGTGTCAGATGACTGGTGGCATCTGGGGCTGTAAGGACTTGCAGGGTCCTAGTTGCTGGCAGCTTTCGTTCTGGAAGGATCCAGCAGAGTTTGTAGATTCCTGGCTTGGCACTGCCCTGCCTGCCAGGCCAAGTGGCCACAAATGAAGGCCATTTCCCATGGGAAAAACGAAGTCCTTTCCCCAGGGTCTCAGGAATATGTTCAAGGTGGCGTTTGAGGCTCTAAGTACTTCCAGGGCCCTAGTTGCTGCCAGCTTTTCTTTTGGAAAAATCCAGCAACGATTGCATCATTCTAGCTAGGCTCCCACTTTCTGCCAGGGTGAGTGGCTGCCAAGGGAGGCCATTTGCCATGGGAAAAAGAAGTCCTTTCCCCAGGGTCTGGGTGTCAGATGAAAGGTGGCCTTTGGGGTTCTGAGGACTTGTAGGGTAGTACTTACTGGCTAGAGTAGAGGAAATGGATTCTATTTGAATATCTGTCCCACAGGTCCTGGTTGTCCTTGATGGGCTGCAGCTGTGAGCATTGAAGAGAACTGGGATAAAAGGGGGCGGCGTAGCCATTCAGGGAGAGCCTTGAAGGAGCCCTGAACTGGGAAAGAACAGCATGCAGAAGAAAGCGTCTGTGCTGTGAAGATCTGCAGCCATAAGAACACACCGAGGAGGTATGGACTTTAGCAATCTGAGAACAGCATGATGGGACTCTAGAGAAATAGAACAACAACAAGTGGTAGCTTTCGATTTGGAGCAATCCAGCAAAGCTTGCAAATTTCTTGCTGGGCACCACCCTCTTGGTCAGGGCGAGTGGCCAGAAATGGAGGCAATTTTCCATGGGGAAAACGAAGTCATTGGCCCAGGCTCTGGGTGTCAGATGACTGGTGGCATCTGGGGCTGTAAGGACTTGCAGGGTCCTAGTTGCTGGCAGCTTTCGTTCTGGAAGGATCCAGCACAGTTTGTAGATTCCTGGCTTGGCACTGCCCTGCCTGCCAGGCCAAGTGGCCACAAATGAAGGCCATTTCCCATGGGAAAAACGAAGTCCTTTCCCCAGGGTCTCAGGAATATGTTCAAGGTGGCGTTTGAGGCTCTAAGTACTTCCAGGGCCCTAGTTGCTGCCAGCTTTTCTTTTGGAAAAATCCAGCAACGATTGCATCATTCTAGCTAGGCTCCCACTTTCTGCCAGGGTGAGTGGCTGCCAAGGGAGGCCATTTGCCATGGGAAAAAGAAGTCCTTTCCCCAGGGTCTGGGTGTCAGATGAAAGGTGGCCTTTGGGGTTCTGAGGACTTGTAGGGTAGTACTTACTGGCTAGAGTAGAGGAAATGGATTCTATTTGAATATCTGTCTAGAGGCTTTGCCCCACAGGTCCTGGTTGTCCTTGATGGGCTGCAGCTGTGAGCATTGAAGAGAACTGGGATAAAAGGGGGCGGCTTAGCCATTCAGGGAGAGCCTTGAAGGAGCCCTGAACTGGGAAAGAACAGCATGCAGAAGAAAGCGTCTGTGCTGTGAAGATCTGCAGCCATAAGAACACACCGAGGAGGTATGGACTTTAGCAATCTGAGAACAGCATGATGGGACTCTAGAGAAATAGAACAACAACAAGTGGTAGCTTTCGATTTGGAGCAATCCAGCAAAGCTTGCAAATTTCTTGCTGGGCACCACCCTCTTGGTCAGGGCGAGTGGCCAGAAATGGAGGCCATTTTCCATGGGGAAAACGAAGTCATTGGCCCAGGCTCTGGGTGTCAGATGACTGGTGGCATCTGGGGCTGTAAGGACTTGCAGGGTCCTAGTTGCTGGCAGCTTTCGTTCTGGAAGGATCCAGCACAGTTTGTAGATTCCTGGCTTGGCACTGCCCTGCCTGCCAGGCCAAGTGGCCACAAATGAAGGCCATTTCCCATGGGAAAAACGAAGTCCTTTCCCCAGGGTCTCAGGAATATGTTCAAGGTGGCGTTTGAGGCTCTAAGTACTTCCAGGGCCCTAGTTGCTGGCAGCTTTTCTTTTGGAAAAATCCAGCAACGATTGCATCATTCTAGCTAGGCTCCCACTTTCTGCCAGGGTGAGTGGCTGCCAAGGGAGGCCATTTGCCATGGGAAAAAGAAGTCCTTTCCCCAGGGTCTGGGTGTCAGATGAAAGGTGGCCTTTGGGGTTCTGAGGACTTGTAGGGTAGTACTTACTGGCTAGAGTAGAGGAAATGGATTCTATTTGAATATCTGTCTAGGGGCTTTGCCCCACAGGTCCTGGTTGTCCTTGATGGGCTGCAGCTGTGAGCATTGAAGAGAACTGGGATAAAAGGGGGCGGCTTAGCCATTCAGGGAGAGCCTTGAAGGAGCCCTGAACTGGGAAAGAACAGCATGCAGAAGAAAGCGTCTGTGCTGTGAAGATCTGCAGCCATAAGAACACACCGAGGAGGTATGGACTTTAGCAATCTGAGAACAGCATGATGGGACTCTAGAGAAATAGAACAACAACAAGTGGTAGCTTTCGATTTGGAGCAATCCAGCAAAGCTTGCAAATTTCTTGCTGGGCACCACCCTCTTGGTCAGGGCGAGTGGCCAGAAATGGAGGCAATTTTCCATGGGGAAAACGAAGTCATTGGCCCAGGCTCTGGGTGTCAGATGACTGGTGGCATCTGTGGGGCTGTAAGGACTTGCAGGGTCCTAGTTGCTGGCAGCTTTCGTTCTGGAAGGATCCAGCAGAGTTTGTAGATTCCTGGCTTGGCACTGCCCTGCCTGCCAGGCCAAGTGGCCACAAATGAAGGCCATTTTCCATGGGAAAAAACGAAGTCCTTTCCCCAGGGTCTCAGGAATATGTTCAAGGTGGCGTTTGAGGCTCTAAGTACTTCCAGGGCCCTAGTTGCTGGCAGCTTTTCTTTTGGAAAAATCCAGCAACGATTGCATCATTCTAGCTAGGCTCCCACTTTCTGCCAGGGTGAGTGGCTGCCAAGGGAGGCCATTTGCCATGGGAAAAAGAAGTCCTTTCCCCAGGGTCTGGGTGTCAGATGAAAGGTGGCCTTTGGGGTTCTGAGGACTTGTAGGGTAGTACTTACTGGCTAGAGTAGAGGAAATGGATTCTATTTGAATATCTGTCCCACAGGTCCTGGTTGTCCTTGATGGGCTGCAGCTGTGAGCATTGAGAGAACTGGGATAAAAGGGGGCGGCGTAGCCATTCAGGGAGAGCCTTGAAGGAGCCCTCCCTGAACTGGGAAAGAACAGCATGCAGAAGAAAGCGTCTGTGCTGTGAAGATCTGCAGCCATAAGAACACACCGAGGAGGTATGGACTTTAGCAATCTGAGAACAGCATGATGGGACTCTAGAGAAATAGAACAACAACAAGTGGTAGCTTTCGATTTGGAGCAATCCAGCAAAAGCTTGCAAATTTCTTGCTGGGCACCACCCTCTTGGTCAGGGCGAGTGGCCAGAAATGGAGGCCATTTTCCATGGGGAAAACGAAGTCATTGGCCCAGGCTCTGGGTGTCAGATGACTGGTGGCATCTGGGGCTGTAAGGACTTGCAGGGTCCTAGTTGCTGGCAGCTTTCGTTCTGGAAGGATCCAGCACAGTTTGTAGATTCCTGGCTTGGCACTGCCCTGCCTGCCAGGCCAAGTGGCCACAAATGAAGGCCATTTCCCATGGGAAAAACGAAGTCCTTTCCCCAGGGTCTCAGGAATATGTTCAAGGTGGCGTTTGAGGCTCTAAGGTACTTCCAGGGCCCTAGTTGCTGCCAGCTTTTCTTTTGGAAAAATCCAGCAACGATTGCATCATTCTAGCTAGGCTCCCACTTTCTGCCAGGGTGAGTGGCTGCCAAGGGAGGCCATTTGCCATGGGAAAAAGAAGTCCTTTCCCCAGGGTCTGGGTGTCAGATGAAAGGTGGCCTTTGGGGTTCTGAGGACTTGTAGGGTAGTACTTACTGGCTAGAGTAGAGGAAATGGATTCTATTTGAATATCTGTCCCACAGGTCTGGTTGTCCTTGATGGGCTGCAGCTGTGAGCATTGAAGAGAACTGGGATAAAAGGGGGCGGCGTAGCCATTCAGGGAGAGCCTTGAAGGAGCCCTGAACTGGGAAAGAACAGCATGCAGAAGAAAGCGTCTGTGCTGTGAAGATCTGCAGCCATAAGAACACACCGAGGAGGTATGGACTTTAGCAATCTGAGAACAGCATGATGGGGACTCTAGAGAAATAGAACAACAACAAGTGGTAGCTTTCGATTTGGAGCAATCCAGCAAAGCTTGCAAATTTCTTGCTGGGCACCACCCTCTTGGTCAGGGCGAGTGGCCAGAAATGGAGGCAATTTTCCATGGGGAAAACGAAGTCATTGGCCCAGGCTCTGGGTGTCAGATGACTGGTGGCATCTGGGGCTGTAAGGACTTGCAGGGTCCTAGTTGCTGGCAGCTTTCGTTCTGGAAGGATCCAGCACAGTTTGTAGATTCCTGGCTTGGCACTGCCCTGCCTGCCAGGCCAAGTGGCCACAAATGAAGGCCATTTCCATGGGAAAAACGAAGTCCTTTCCCCAGGGTCTCAGGAATATGTTCAAGGTGGCGTTTGAGGCTCTAAGTACTTCCAGGGCCCTAGTTGCTGCCAGCTTTTCTTTTGGAAAAATCCAGCAACGATTGCATCATTCTAGCTAGGCTCCCACTTTCTGCCAGGGTGAGTGGCTGCCAAGGGAGGCCATTTGCCATGGGAAAAAGAAGTCCTTTCCCCAGGGTCTGGGTGTCAGATGAAAGGTGGCCTTTGGGGTTCTGAGGACTTGTAGGGTAGTACTTACTGGCTAGAGTAGAGGAAATGGATTCTATTTGAATATCTGTCTAGAGGCTTTGCCCCACAGGTCCTGGTTGTCCTTGATGGGCTGCAGCTGTGAGCATTGAAGAGAACTGGGATAAAAGGGGGCGGCTTAGCCATTCAGGGAGAGCCTTGAAGGAGCCCTGAACTGGGAAAGAACAGCATGCAGAAGAAAGCGTCTGTGCTGTGAAGATCTGCAGCCATAAGAACACACCGAGGAGGTATGGACTTTAGCAATCTGAGAACAGCATGATGGGACTCTAGAGAAATAGAACAACAACAAGTGGTAGCTTTCGATTTGGAGCAATCCAGCAAAGCTTGCAAATTTCTTGCTGGGCACCACCCTCTTGGTCAGGGCGAGTGGCCAGAAATGGAGGCCATTTTCCATGGGGAAAACGAAGTCATTGGCCCAGGCTCTGGGTGTCAGATGACTGGTGGCATCTGGGGCTGTAAGAGACTTGCAGGGTCCTAGTTGCTGGCAGCTTTCGTTCTGGAAGGATCCAGCACAGTTTGTAGATTCCTGGCTTGGCACTGCCCTGCCTGCCAGGCCAAGTGGCCACAAATGAAGGCCATTTCCCATGGGAAAAACGAAGTCCTTTCCCAGGGTCTCAGGAATATGTTCAAGGTGGCGTTTGAGGCTCTAAGTACTTCCAGGGCCCTAGTTGCTGGCAGCTTTTCTTTTGGAAAAATCCAGCAACGATTGCATCATTCTAGCTAGGCTCCCACTTTCTGCCAGGGTGAGTGGCTGCCAAGGGAGGCCATTTGCCATGGGAAAAAGAAGTCCTTTCCCCAGGGTCTGGGTGTCAGATGAAAGGTGGCCTTTGGGGTTCTGAGGACTTGTAGGGTAGTACTTACTGGCTAGAGTAGAGGAAATGGATTCTATTTGAATATCTGTCTAGGGGCTTTGCCCCACAGGTCCTGGTTGTCCTTGATGGGCTGCAGCTGTGAGCATTGAAGAGAACTGGGATAAAAGGGGGCGGCTTAGCCATTCAGGGAGAGCCTTGAAGGAGCCCTGAACTGGGAAAGAACAGCATGCAGAAGAAAGCGTCTGTGCTGTGAAGATCTGCAGCCATAAGAACACACCGAGGAGGTATGGACTTTAGCAATCTGAGAACAGCATGATGGGACTCTAGAGAAATAGAACAACAACAAGTGGCAGCCTTTCGATTTGGAGCAATCCAGCAAAGCTTGCAAATTTCTTGCTGGGCACCACCCTCTTGGTCAGGGCGAGTGGCCAGAAATGGAGGCCATTTTCCATGGGGAAAACGAAGTCATTGGCCCAGGCTCTGGGTGTCAGATGACTGGTGGCATCTGGGGCTGTAAGGACTTGCAGGGTCCTAGTTGCTGGCAGCTTTCGTTCTGGAAGGATCCAGCACAGTTTGTAGATTCCTGGCTTGGCACTGCCCTGCCTGCCAGGCCAAGTGGCCACAAATGAAGGCCATTTTCCATGGGAAAAACGAAGTCCTTTCCCCAGGGTCTCAGGAATATGTTCAAGGTGGCGTTTGAGGCTCTAAGTACTTCCAGGGCCCTAGTTGCTGCCAGCTTTTCTTTTGGAAAAAATCCAGCAACGATTGCATCATTCTAGCTAGGCTCCCACTTTCTGCCAGGGTGAGTGGCTGCCAAGGGAGGCCCATTTGCCATGGGAAAAAGAAGTCCTTTCCCCAGGGTCTGGGTGTCAGATGAAAGGTGGCCTTTGGGGTTCTGAGGACTTGTAGGGTAGTACTTACTGGCTAGAGTAGAGGAAATGGATTCTATTTGAATATCTGTCCCACAGGTCCTGGTTGTCCTTGATGGGCTGCAGCTGTGAGCATTGAAGAGAAACTGGGATAAAAGGGGGCGGCGTAGCCATTCAGGGAGAGCCTTGAAGGAGCCCTGAACTGGGAAAGAAGCAGCATGCAGAAGAAAGCGTCTGTGCTGTGAAGATCTGCAGCCATAAGAACACACCGAGGAGGTATGGACTTTAGCAATCTGAGAACAGCATGATGGGACTCTAGAGAAATAGAACAACAACAAGTGGTAGCTTTCGATTTGGAGCAATCCAGCAAAGCTTGCAAATTTCTTGCTGGGCACCACCCTCTTGGTCAGGGCGAGTGGCCAGAAATGGAGGCCATTTTCCATGGGGAAAACGAAGTCATTGGCCCAGGCTCTGGGTGTCAGATGACTGGTGGCATCTGGGGCTGTAAGGACTTGCAGGGTCCTAGTTGCTTGCAGCTTTCGTTCTGGAAGGATCCAGCACAGTTTGTAGATTCCTGGCTTGGCACTGCCCTGCCTGCCAGGCCAAGTGGCCACAAATGAAGGCCATTTCCCATGGGAAAAACGAAGTCCTTTCCCCAGGGTCTCAGGAATATGTTCAAGGTGGCGTTTGAGGCTCTAAGTACTTCCAGGGCCCTAGTTGCTGGCAGCTTTTCTTTTGGAAAAATCCAGCAACGATTGCATCATTCTAGCTAGGCTCCCACTTTCTGCCAGGGTGAGTGGCTGCCAAGGGAGGCCATTTGCCATGGGAAAAAGAAGTCCTTTCCCAGGGTCTGGGTGTCAGATGAAAGGTGGCCTTTGGGGTTCTGAGGACTTGTAGGGTAGTACTTACTGGCTAGAGTAGAGGAAATGGATTCTATTTGAATATCTGTCCCACAGGTCCTGGTTGTCCTTGATGGGCTGCAGCTGTGAGCATTGAAGAGAACTGGGATAAAATGGGGCGGCGTAGCCATTCAGGGAGAGCCTTGAAGGAGCCCTGAACTGGGAAAGAACAGCATGCAGAAGAAAGCGTCTGTGCTGTGAAGATCTGCAGCCATAAGAACACACCGAGGAGGTATGGACTTTAGCAATCTGAGAACAGCATGATGGGACTCTAGAGAAATAGAACAACAACAAGTGGTAGCTTTCGATTTGGAGCAATCCAGCAAAGCTTGCAAATTTCTTGCTGGGCACCACCCTCTTGGTCAGGCGAGTGGCCAGAAATGGAGGCAATTTTCCATGGGGAAAACGAAGTCATTGGCCCAGGCTCTGGGTGTCAGATGACTGGTGGCATCTGGGGCTGTAAGGACTTGCAGGGTCCTAGTTGCTGGCAGCTTTCGTTCTGGAAGGATCCAGCACAGTTTGTAGATTCCTGGCTTGGCACTGCCCTGCCTGCCAGGCCAAGTGGCCACAAATGAAGGCCATTTTCCATGGGAAAAACGAAGTCCTTTCCCCAGGGTCTCAGGAATATGTTCAAGGTGGCGTTTGAGGCTCTAAGTACTTCCAGGGCCCTAGTTGCTGCCAGCTTTTCTTTTGGAAAAATCCAGCAACGATTGCATCATTCTAGCTAGGCTCCCACTTTCTGCCAGGGTGAGTGGCTGCCAAGGGAGGCCATTTGCCATGGGAAAAAGAAGTCCTTTCCCCAGGGTCTGGGTGTCAGATGAAAGGTGGCCTTTGGGGTTCTGAGGACTTGTAGGGTAGTACTTACTGGCTAGAGTAGAGGAAATGGATTCTATTTGAATATCTGTCTAGAGGCTTTGCCCCACAGGTCCTGGTTGTCCTTGATGGGCTGCAGCTGTGAGCATTGAAGAGAACTTGGATAAAAGGGGGCGGCTTAGCCATTCAGGGAGAGCCTTGAAGGAGCCCTGAACTTGAAGGAGCCCTGAACTGGGAAAGAACAGCATGCAGAAGAAAGCGTCTGTGCTGTGAAGATCTGCAGCCATAAGAACACACCGAGGAGGTATGGACTTTAGCAATCTGAGAACAGCATGATGGGACTCTAGAGAAATAGAACAACAACAAGTGGCAGCTTTCGATTTGGAGCAATCCAGCAAAGCTTGCAAATTTCTTGCTGGGCACCACCCTCTTGGTCAGGGCGAGTGGCCAGAAATGGAGGCCATTTTCCATGGGGAAAACGAAGTCATTGGCCCAGGCTCTGGGTGTCAGATGGACTGGTGGCATCTGGGGCTGTAAGGACTTGCAGGGTCCTAGTTGCTGGCAGCTTTCGTTCTGGAAGGATCCAGCAGAGTTTGTAGATTCCTGGCTTGGCACTGCCCTGCCTGCCAGGCCAAGTGGCCACAAATGAAGGCCATTTTCCATGGGAAAAACGAAGTCCTTTCCCCAGGGTCTCAGGAATATGTTCAAGGTGGCGTTTGAGGCTCTAAGTACTTCCAGGGCCCTAGTTGCTGCCAGCTTTTCTTTTGGAAAAATCCAGCAACGATTGCATCATTCTAGCTAGGCTCCCACTTTCTGCCAGGGTGAGTGGCTGCCAAGGGAGGCCATTTGCCATGGGAAAAAGAAGTCCTTTCCCCAGGGTCTGGGTGTCAGATGAAAGGTGGCCTTTGGGGTTCTGAGGACTTGTAGGGTAGTACTTACTGGCTAGAGTAGAGGAAATGGATTCTATTTGAATATCTGTCCCACAGGTCCTGTTGTCCTTGATGGGCTGCAGCTGTGAGCATTGAAGAGAACTGGGATAAAGGGGGCGGCTTAGCCATTCAGGGAGAGCCTTGAAGGAGCCCTGAACTGGGAAAGAACAGCATGCAGAAGAAAGCGTCTGTGCTGTGAAGATCTGCAGCCATAAGAACACACCGAGGAGGTATGGACTTTAGCAATCTGAGAACAGCATGATGGGACTCTAGAGAAATAGAACAACAACAAGTGGCAGCTTTAGATTTGGAGCAATCCAGCAAAGCTTGCAAATTTCTTGCTGGGCACCACCCTCTTGGTCAGGGCGAGTGGCCAGAAATGGAGGCCATTTTCCATGGGGAAAACGAAGTCATTGGCCCAGGCTCTGGGTGTCAGATGACTGGTGGCATCTGGGGCTCTAAGGACTTGCAGGGTCCTAGTTGCTGGCAGCTTTCGTTCTGGAAGGATCCAGCAGAGTTTGTAGATTCCTGGCTTGGCACTGCCCTGCCTGCCAGGCCAAGTGGCCACAAATGAAGGCCATTTTCCATGGGAAAAACGAAGTCCTTTCCCCAGGGTCTCAGGAATATGTTCAAGGTGGCGTTTGAGGCTCTAAGTACTTCCAGGGCCCTAGTTGCTGGCAGCTTTTCTTTTGAAAAATCCAGCAACGATTGCATCATTCTAGCTAGGCTCCCACTTTCTGCCAGGGTGAGTGGCTGCCAAGGGAGGCCATTTGCCATGGGAAAAAGAAGTCCTTTCCCCAGGGTCTGGGTGTCAGATGAAAGGTGGCCTTTGGGGTTCTGAGGACTTGTAGGGTAGTACTTACTGGCTAGAGTAGAGGAAATGGATTCTATTTGAATATCTGTCTAGAGGCTTTGCCCCACAGGTCCTGGTTGTCCTTGATGGGCTGCAGCTGTGAGCATTGAAGAGAACTGGGATAAAAGGGGGCGGCGTAGCCATTCAGGGAGAGCCTTGAAGGAGCCCTGAACTGGGAAAGAACAGCATGCAGAAGAAAGCGTCTGTGCTGTGAAGATCTGCAGCCATAAGAACACACCGAGGAGGTATGGACTTTAGCAATCTGAGAACAGCATGATGGGACTCTAGAGAAATAGAACAACAACAAGTGGCAGCTTCGATTTGGAGCAATCCAGCAAAGCTTGCAAATTTCTTGCTGGGCACCACCCTCTTGGTCAGGGCGAGTGGCCAGAAATGGAGGCCATTTTCCATGGGGAAAACGAAGTCATTGGCCCAGGCTCTGGGTGTCAGATGACTGGTGGCATCTGGGGCTGTAAGGACTTGCAGGGTCCTAGTTGCTGGCAGCTTTCGTTCTGGAAGGATCCAGCACAGTTTGTAGATTCCTGGCTTGGCACTGCCCTGCCTGCCAGGCCAAGTGGCCAGAAATGAAGGCCATTTTCCATGGGAAAAACGAAGTCCTTTCCCCAGGGTCTCAGGAATATGTTCAAGGTGGCGTTTGAGGCTCTAAGTACTTCCAGGGCCCTAGTTGCTGGCAGCTTTTCTTTTGGAAAAATCCAGCAACGATTGCATCATTCTAGCTAGGCTCCCACTTTCTGCCAGGGTGAGTGGCTGCCAAGGGAGGCCATTTGCCATGGGAAAAAGAAGTCCTTTCCCCAGGGTCTGGGTGTCAGATGAAAGGTGGCCTTTGGGGTTCTGAGGACTTGTAGGGTAGTACTTACTGGCTAGAGTAGAGGAAATGGATTCTATTTGAATATCTGTCTAGAGGCTTTGCCCCACAGGTCCTGGTTGTCCTTGATGGGCTGCAGCTGTGAGCATTGAAGAGAACTGGGATAAAAGGGGGCGGCTTAGCCATTCAGGGAGAGCCTTGAAGGAGCCCTGAACTGGGAAAGAACAGCATGCAGAAGAAAGCGTCTGTGCTGTGAAGATCTGCAGCCATAAGAACACACCGAGGAGGTATGGACTTTAGCAATCTGAGAACAGCATGATGGGACTCTAGAGAAATAGAACAACAACAAGTGGCAGCTTTCGATTTGGAGCAATCCAGCAAAGCTTGCAAATTTCTTGCTGGGCACCACCCTCTTGGTCAGGGCGAGTGGCCAGAAATGGAGGCCATTTTCCATGGGGAAAACGAAGTCATTGGCCCAGGCTCTGGGTGTCAGATGACAGGTGGCATCTGGGGCTCTAAGGACTTGCAGGGTCCTAGTTGCTGGCAGCTTTCGTTCTGGAAGGATCCAGCACAGTTTGTAGATTCCTGGCTTGGCACTGCCCTGCCTGCCAGGCCAAGTGGCCACAAATGAAGGCCATTTTCCATGGGAAAAACGAAGTCCTTTCCCCAGGGTCTCAGGAATATGTTCAAGGTGGCGTTTGAGGCTCTAAGTACTTCCAGGGCCCTAGTTGCTGGCAGCTTTTCTTTTGGAAAAATCCAGCAACGATTGCATCATTCTAGCTAGGCTCCCACTTTCTGCCAGGGTGAGTGGCTGCCAAGGGAGGCCATTTGCCATGGGAAAAAGAAGTCCTTTCCCCAGGGTCTGGGTGTCAGATGAAAGGTGGCCTTTGGGGTTCTGAGGACTTGTAGGGTAGTACTTACTGGCTAGAGTAGAGGAAATGGATTCTATTTGAATATCTGTCCCACAGGTCCTGGTTGTCCTTGATGGGCTGCAGCTGTGAGCATTGAAGAGAACTGGGATAAAAGGGGGCGGCGTAGCCATTCAGGGAGAGCCTTGAAGGAGCCCTGAACTGGGAAAGAACAGCATGCAGAAGAAAGCGTCTGTGCTGTGAAGATCTGCAGCCATAAGAACACACCGAGGAGGTATGGACTTTAGCAATCTGAGAACAGCATGATGGGACTCTAGAGAAATAGAACAACAACAAGTGGCAGCTTTAGATTTGGAGCAATCCAGCAAAGCTTGCAAATTTCTTGCTGGGCACCACCCTCTTGGTCAGGGCGAGTGGCCAGAAATGGAGGCCATTTTCCATGGGGAAAACGAAGTCATTGGCCCAGGCTCTGGGTGTCAGATGACTGGTGGCATCTGGGGCTGTAAGGACTTGCAGGGTCCTAGTTGCTGGCAGCTTTCGTTCTGGAAGGATCCAGCAGAGTTTGTAGATTCCTGGCTTGGCACTGCCCTGCCTGCCAGGCCAAGTGGCCAGAAATGAAGGCCATTTTCCATGGGAAAAACGAAGTCCTTTCCCCAGGGTCTCAGGAATATGTTCAAGGTGGCGTTTGAGGCTCTAAGTACTTCCAGGGCCCTAGTTGCTGCCAGCTTTTCTTTTGGAAAAATCCAGCAACGATTGCATCATTCTAGCTAGGCTCCCACTTTCTGCCAGGGTGAGTGGCTGCCAAGGGAGGCCATTTGCCATGGGAAAAAGAAGTCCTTTCCCCAGGGTCTGGGTGTCAGATGAAAGGTGGCCTTTGGGGTTCTGAGGACTTGTAGGGTAGTACTTACTGGCTAGAGTAGAGGAAATGGATTCTATTTGAATATCTGTCTAGAGGCTTTGCCCCACAGGTCCTGGTTGTCCTTGATGGGCTGCAGCTGTGAGCATTGAAGAGAACTGGGATAAAAGGGGGCGGCTTAGCCATTCAGGGAGAGCCTTGAAGGAGCCCTGAACTGGGAAAGAACAGCATGCAGAAGAAAGCGTCTGTGCTGTGAAGATCTGCAGCCATAAGAACACACCAAGGAGGTATGGACTTTAGCAATCTGAGAACAGCATGATGGGACTCTAGAGAAATAGAACAACAACAAGTGGTAGCTTTCGATTTGGAGCAATCCAGCAAAGCTTGCAAATTTCTTGCTGGGCACCACCCTCTTGGTCAGGGCGAGTGGCCAGAAATGGAGGCCATTTTCCATGGGGAAAACGAAGTCATTGGCCCAGGCTCTGGGTGTCAGATGACTGGTGGCATCTGGGGCTGTAAGGACTTGCAGGGTCCTAGTTGCTGGCAGCTTTCGTTCTGGAAGGATCCAGCACAGTTTGTAGATTCCTGGCTTGGCACTGCCCTGCCTGCCAGGCCAAGTGGCCACAAATGAAGGCCATTTCCCATGGGAAAAACGAAGTCCTTTCCCCAGGGTCTCAGGAATATGTTCAAGGTGGCGTTTGAGGCTCTAAGTACTTCCAGGGCCCTAGTTGCTGGCAGCTTTTCTTTTGGAAAAATCCAGCAACGATTGCATCATTCTAGCTAGGCTCCCACTTTCTGCCAGGGTGAGTGGCTGCCAAGGGAGGCCATTTGCCATGGGAAAAAGAAGTCCTTTCCCCAGGGTCTGGGTGTCAGATGAAAGGTGGCCTTTGGGGTTCTGAGGACTTGTAGGGTAGTACTTACTGGCTAGAGTAGAGGAAATGGATTCTATTTGAATATCTGTCTAGAGGCTTTGCCCCACAGGTCCTGGTTGTCCTTGATGGGCTGCAGCTGTGAGCATTGAAGAGAACTGGGATAAAAGGGGGCGGCTTAGCCATTCAGGGAGAGCCTTGAAGGAGCCCTGAACTGGGAAAGAACAGCATGCAGAAGAAAGCGTCTGTGCTGTGAAGATCTGCAGCCATAAGAACACACCGAGGAGGTATGGACTTTAGCAATCTGAGAACAGCATGATGGGACTCTAGAGAAATAGAACAACAACAAGTGGCAGCTTTCGATTTGGAGCAATCCAGCAAAGCTTGCAAATTTCTTGCTGGGCACCACCCTCTTGGTCAGGGCGAGTGGCCAGAAATGGAGGCCATTTTCCATGGGGAAAACGAAGTCATTGGCCCAGGCTCTGGGTGTCAGATGACTGGTGGCATCTGGGGCTGTAAGGACTTGCAGGGTCCTAGTTGCTGGCAGCTTTCGTTCTGGAAGGATCCAGCACAGTTTGTAGATTCCTGGCTTGGCACTGCCCTGCCTGCCAGGCCAAGTGGCCACAAATGAAGGCCATTTTCCATGGGAAAAACGAAGTCCTTTCCCCAGGGTCTCAGGAATATGTTCAAGGTGGCGTTTGAGGCTCTAAGTACTTCCAGGGCCCTAGTTGCTGCCAGCTTTTCTTTTGGAAAAATCCAGCAACGATTGCATCATTCTAGCTAGGCTCCCACTTTCTGCCAGGGTGAGTGGCTGCCAAGGGAGGCCATTTGCCATGGGAAAAAGAAGTCCTTTCCCCAGGGTCTGGGTGTCAGATGAAAGGTGGCCTTTGGGGTTCTGAGGACTTGTAGGGTAGTACTTACTGGCTAGAGTAGAGGAAATGGATTCTATTTGAATATCTGTCCCACAGGTCCTGGTTGTCCTTGATGGGCTGCAGCTGTGAGCATTGAAGAGAACTGGGATAAAAGGGGGCGGCTTAGCCATTCAGGGAGAGCCTTGAAGGAGCCCTGAACTGGGAAAGAACAGCATGCAGAAGAAAGCGTCTGTGCTGTGAAGATCTGCAGCCATAAGAACACACCGAGGAGGTATGGACTTTAGCAATCTGAGAACAGCATGATGGGACTCTAGAGAAATAGAACAACAACAAGTGGCAGCTTTAGATTTGGAGCAATCCAGCAAAGCTTGCAAATTTCTTGCTGGGCACCACCCTCTTGGTCAGGGCGAGTGGCCAGAAATGGAGGCCATTTTCCATGGGGAAAACGAAGTCATTGGCCCAGGCTCTGGGTGTCAGATGACTGGTGGCATCTGGGGCTCTAAGGACTTGCAGGGTCCTAGTTGCTGGCAGCTTTCGTTCTGGAAGGATCCAGCAGAGTTTGTAGATTCCTGGCTTGGCACTGCCCTGCCTGCCAGGCCAAGTGGCCACAAATGAAGGCCATTTTCCATGGGAAAAACGAAGTCCTTTCCCCAGGGTCTCAGTAATATGTTCAAGGTGGCGTTTGAGGCTCTAAGTACTTCCAGGGCCCTAGTTGCTGCCAGCTTTTCTTTTGGAAAAATCCAGCAACGATTGCATCATTCTAGCTAGGCTCCCACTTTCTGCCAGGGTGAGTGGCTGCCAAGGGAGGCCATTTGCCATGGGAAAAAGAAGTCCTTTCCCCAGGGTCTGGGTGTCAGATGAAAGGTGGCCTTTGGGGTTCTGAGGACTTGTAGGGTAGTACTTACTGGCTAGAGTAGAGGAAATGGATTCTATTTGAATATCTGTCTAGAGGCTTTGCCCCACAGGTCCTGGTTGTCCTTGATGGGCTGCAGCTGTGAGCATTGAAGAGAACTGGGATAAAAGGGGGCGGCTTAGCCATTCAGGGAGAGCCTTGAAGGAGCCCTGAACTGGGAAAGAACAGCATGCAGAAGAAAGCGTCTGTGCTGTGAAGATCTGCAGCCATAAGAACACACCGAGGAGGTATGGACTTTAGCAATCTGAGAACAGCATGATGGGACTCTAGAGAAATAGAACAACAACAAGTGGTAGCTTTAGATTTGGAGCAATCCAGCAAAGCTTGCAAATTTCTTGCTGGGCACCACCCTCTTGGTCAGGGCGAGTGGCCAGAAATGGAGGCCATTTTCCATGGGGAAAACGAAGTCATTGGCCCAGGCTCTGGGTGTCAGATGACTGGTGGCATCTGGGGCTGTAAGGACTTGCAGGGTCCTAGTTGCTGGCAGCTTTCGTTCTGGAAGGATCCAGCACAGTTTGTAGATTCCTGGCTTGGCACTGCCCTGCCTGCCAGGCCAAGTGGCCACAAATGAAGGCCATTTCCCATGGGAAAAATGAAGTCCTTTCCCCAGGGTCTCAGGAATATGTTCAAGGTGGCGTTTGAGGCTCTAAGTACTTCCAGGGCCCTAGTTGCTGGCAGCTTTTCTTTTGGAAAAATCCAGCAACGATTGCATCATTCTAGCTAGGCTCCCACTTTCTGCCAGGGTGAGTGGCTGCCAAGGGAGGCCATTTGCCATGGGAAAAAGAAGTCCTTTCCCCAGGGTCTGGGTGTCAGATGAAAGGTGGCCTTTGGGGTTCTGAGGACTTGTAGGGTAGTACTTACTGGCTAGAGTAGAGGAAATGGATTCTATTTGAATATCTGTCCCACAGGTCCTGGTTGTCCTTGATGGGCTGCAGCTGTGAGCATTGAAGAGAACTGGGATAAAAGGGGGCGGCGTAGCCATTCAGGGAGAGCCTTGAAGGAGCCCTGAACTGGGAAAGAACAGCATGCAGAAGAAAGCGTCTGTGCTGTGAAGATCTGCAGCCATAAGAACACACCGAGGAGGTATGGACTTTAGCAATCTGAGAACAGCATGATGGGACTCTAGAGAAATAGAACAACAACAAGTGGTAGCTTTCGATTTGGAGCAATCCAGCAAAGCTTGCAAATTTCTTGCTGGGCACCACCCTCTTGGTCAGGGCGAGTGGCCAGAAATGGAGGCCATTTTCCATGGGGAAAACGAAGTCATTGGCCCAGGCTCTGGGTGTCAGATGACTGGTGGCATCTGGGGCTCTAAGGACTTGCAGGGTCCTAGTTGCTGGCAGCTTTCGTTCTGGAAGGATCCAGCACAGTTTGTAGATTCCTGGCTTGGCACTGCCCTGCCTGCCAGGCCAAGTGGCCAGAAATGAAGGCCATTTTCCATGGGAAAAACGAAGTCCTTTCCCCAGGGTCTCAGGAATATGTTCAAGGTGGCGTTTGAGGCTCTAAGTACTTCCAGGGCCCTAGTTGCTGCCAGCTTTTCTTTTGGAAAAATCCAGCAACGATTGCATCATTCTAGCTAGGCTCCCACTTTCTGCCAGGGTGAGTGGCTGCCAAGGGAGGCCATTTGCCATGGGAAAAAGAAGTCCTTTCCCCAGGGTCTGGGTGTCAGATGAAAGGTGGCCTTTGGGGTTCTGAGGACTTGTAGGGTAGTACTTACTGGCTAGAGTAGAGGAAATGGATTCTATTTGAATATCTGTCTAGAGGCTTTGCCCCACAGGTCCTGGTTGTCCTTGATGGGCTGCAGCTGTGAGCATTGAAGAGAACTGGGATAAAAGGGGGCGGCTTAGCCATTCAGGGAGAGCCTTGAAGGAGCCCTGAACTGGGAAAGAACAGCATGCAGAAGAAAGCGTCTGTGCTGTGAAGATCTGCAGCCATAAGAACACACCGAGGAGGTATGGACTTTAGCAATCTGAGAACAGCATGATGGGACTCTAGAGAAATAGAACAACAACAAGTGGCAGCTTTAGATTTGGAGCAATCCAGCAAAGCTTGCAAATTTCTTGCTGGGCACCACCCTCTTGGTCAGGGCGAGTGGCCAGAAATGGAGGCCATTTTCCATGGGGAAAACGAAGTCATTGGCCCAGGCTCTGGGTGTCAGATGACTGGTGGCATCTGGGGCTGTAAGGACTTGCAGGGTCCTAGTTGCTGGCAGCTTTCGTTCTGGAAGGATCCAGCACAGTTTGTAGATTCCTGGCTTGGCACTGCCCTGCCTGCCAGGCCAAGTGGCCACAAATGAAGGCCATTTCCCATGGGAAAAACGAAGTCCTTTCCCCAGGGTCTCAGGAATATGTTCAAGGTGGCGTTTGAGGCTCTAAGTACTTCCAGGGCCCTAGTTGCTGGCAGCTTTTCTTTTGGAAAAATCCAGCAACGATTGCATCATTCTAGCTAGGCTCCCACTTTCTGCCAGGGTGAGTGGCTGCCAAGGGAGGCCATTTGCCATGGGAAAAAGAAGTCCTTTCCCCAGGGTCTGGGTGTCAGATGAAAGGTGGCCTTTGGGGTTCTGAGGACTTGTAGGGTAGTACTTACTGGCTAGAGTAGAGGAAATGGATTCTATTTGAATATCTGTCCCACAGGTCCTGGTTGTCCTTGATGGGCTGCAGCTGTGAGCATTGAAGAGAACTGGGATAAAAGGGGGCGGCGTAGCCATTCAGGGAGAGCCTTGAAGGAGCCCTGAACTGGGAAAGAACAGCATGCAGAAGAAAGCGTCTGTGCTGTGAAGATCTGCAGCCATAAGAACACACCGAGGAGGTATGGACTTTAGCAATCTGAGAACAGCATGATGGGACTCTAGAGAAATAGAACAACAACAAGTGGCAGCTTTAGATTTGGAGCAATCCAGCAAAGCTTGCAAATTTCTTGCTGGGCACCACCCTCTTGGTCAGGGCGAGTGGCCAGAAATGGAGGCCATTTTCCATGGGGAAAACGAAGTCATTGGCCCAGGCTCTGGGTGTCAGATGACTGGTGGCATCTGGGGCTGTAAGGACTTGCAGGGTCCTAGTTGCTGGCAGCTTTCGTTCTGGAAGGATCCAGCACAGTTTGTAGATTCCTGGCTTGGCACTGCCCTGCCTGCCAGGCCAAGTGGCCAGAAATGAAGGCCATTTTCCATGGGAAAAACGAAGTCCTTTCCCCAGGGTCTCAGTAATATGTTCAAGGTGGCGTTTGAGGCTCTAAGTACTTCCAGGGCCCTAGTTGCTGCCAGCTTTTCTTTTGGAAAAATCCAGCAACGATTGCATCATTCTAGCTAGGCTCCCACTTTCTGCCAGGGTGAGTGGCTGCCAAGGGAGGCCATTTGCCATGGGAAAAAGAAGTCCTTTCCCCAGGGTCTGGGTGTCAGATGAAAGGTGGCCTTTGGGGTTCTGAGGACTTGTAGGGTACTACTTACTGGCTAGAGTAGAGGAAATGGATTCTATTTGAATATCTGTCTAGAGGCTTTGCCCCACAGGTCCTGGTTGTCCTTGATGGGCTGCAGCTGTGAGCATTGAAGAGAACTGGGATAAAAGGGGGCGGCTTAGCCATTCAGGGAGAGCCTTGAAGGAGCCCTGAACTGGGAAAGAACAGCATGCAGAAGAAAGCGTCTGTGCTGTGAAGATCTGCAGCCATAAGAACACACCAAGGAGGTATGGACTTTAGCAATCTGAGAACAGCATGATGGGACTCTAGAGAAATAGAACAACAACAAGTGGTAGCTTTCGATTTGGAGCAATCCAGCAAAGCTTGCAAATTTCTTGCTGGGCACCACCCTCTTGGTCAGGGCGAGTGGCCAGAAATGGAGGCCATTTTCCATGGGGAAAACGAAGTCATTGGCCCAGGCTCTGGGTGTCAGATGACTGGTGGCATCTGGGGCTCTAAGGACTTGCAGGGTCCTAGTTGCTGGCAGCTTTCGTTCTGGAAGGATCCAGCACAGTTTGTAGATTCCTGGCTTGGCACTGCCCTGCCTGCCAGGCCAAGTGGCCAGAAATGAAGGCCATTTTCCATGGGAAAAACGAAGTCCTTTCCCCAGGGTCTCAGGAATATGTTCAAGGTGGCGTTTGAGGCTCTAAGTACTTCCAGGGCCCTAGTTGCTGCCAGCTTTTCTTTTGGAAAAATCCAGCAACGATTGCATCATTCTAGCTAGGCTCCCACTTTCTGCCAGGGTGAGTGGCTGCCAAGGGAGGCCATTTGCCATGGGAAAAAGAAGTCCTTTCCCCAGGGTCTGGGTGTCAGATGAAAGGTGGCCTTTGGGGTTCTGAGGACTTGTAGGGTAGTACTTACTGGCTAGAGTAGAGGAAATGGATTCTATTTGAATATCTGTCTAGAGGCTTTGCCCCACAGGTCCTGGTTGTCCTTGATGGGCTGCAGCTGTGAGCATTGAAGAGAACTGGGATAAAAGGGGGCGGCTTAGCCATTCAGGGAGAGCCTTGAAGGAGCCCTGAACTGGGAAAGAACAGCATGCAGAAGAAAGCGTCTGTGCTGTGAAGATCTGCAGCCATAAGAACACACCGAGGAGGTATGGACTTTAGCAATCTGAGAACAGCATGATGGGACTCTAGAGAAATAGAACAACAACAAGTGGCAGCTTTCGATTTGGAGCAATCCAGCAAAGCTTGCAAATTTCTTGCTGGGCACCACCCTCTTGGTCAGGGCGAGTGGCCAGAAATGGAGGCCATTTTCCATGGGGAAAACGAAGTCATTGGCCCAGGCTCTGGGTGTCAGATGACTGGTGGCATCTGGGGCTGTAAGGACTTGCAGGGTCCTAGTTGCTGGCAGCTTTCGTTCTGGAAGGATCCAGCACAGTTTGTAGATTCCTGGCTTGGCACTGCCCTGCCTGCCAGGCAGAGTGGCCAGAAATGAAGGCCATTTTCCATGGGAAAAACGAAGTCCTTTCCCCAGGGTCTCAGGAATATGTTCAAGGTGGCGTTTGAGGCTCTAAGTACTTCCAGGGCCCTAGTTGCTGGCAGCTTTTCTTTTGGAAAAATCCAGCAACGATTGCATCATTCTAGCTAGGCTCCCACTTTCTGCCAAGGTGAGTGGCTGCCAAGGGAGGCCATTTGCCATGGGAAAAAGAAGTCCTTTCCCCAGGGTCTGGGTGTCAGATGAAAGGTGGCCTTTGGGGTTCTGAGGACTTGTAGGGTAGTACTTACTGGCTAGAGTAGAGGAAATGGATTCTATTTGAATATCTGTCCCACAGGTCCTGGTTGTCCTTGATGGGCTGCAGCTGTGAGCATTGAAGAGAACTGGGATAAAAGGGGGCGGCGTAGCCATTCAGGGAGAGCCTTGAAGGAGCCCTGAACTGGGAAAGAACAGCATGCAGAAGAAAGCGTCTGTGCTGTGAAGATCTGCAGCCATAAGAACACACCGAGGAGGTATGGACTTTAGCAATCTGAGAACAGCATGATGGGACTCTAGAGAAATAGAACAACAACAAGTGGCAGCTTTAGATTTGGAGCAATCCAGCAAAGCTTGCAAATTTCTTGCTGGGCACCACCCTCTTGGTCAGGGCGAGTGGCCAGAAATGGAGGCCATTTTCCATGGGGAAAACGAAGTCATTGGCCCAGGCTCTGGGTGTCAGATGACAGGTGGCATCTGGGGCTGTAAGGACTTGCAGGGTCCTAGTTGCTGGCAGCTTTCGTTCTGGAAGGATCCAGCACAGTTTGTAGATTCCTGGCTTGGCACTGCCCTGCCTGCCAGGCCAAGTGGCCACAAATGAAGGCCATTTCCCATGGGAAAAACGAAGTCCTTTCCCCAGGGTCTCAGGAATATGTTCAAGGTGGCGTTTGAGGCTCTAAGTACTTCCAGGGCCCTAGTTGCTGGCAGCTTTTCTTTTGGAAAAATCCAGCAACGATTGCATCATTCTAGCTAGGCTCCCACTTTCTGCCAGGGTGAGTGGCTGCCAAGGGAGGCCATTTGCCATGGGAAAAAGAAGTCCTTTCCCCAGGGTCTGGGTGTCAGATGAAAGGTGGCCTTTGGGGTTCTGAGGACTTGTAGGGTAGTACTTACTGGCTAGAGTAGAGGAAATGGATTCTATTTGAATATCTGTCTAGAGGCTTTGCCCCACAGGTCCTGGTTGTCCTTGATGGGCTGCAGCTGTGAGCATTGAAGAGAACTGGGATAAAAGGGGGCGGCTTAGCCATTCAGGGAGAGCCTTGAAGGAGCCCTGAACTGGGAAAGAACAGCATGCAGAAGAAAGCGTCTGTGCTGTGAAGATCTGCAGCCATAAGAACACACCGAGGAGGTATGGACTTTAGCAATCTGAGAACAGCATGATGGGACTCTAGAGAAATAGAAGAACAACAAGTGGCAGCTTTCGATTTGGAGCAATCCAGCAAAGCTTGCAAATTTCTTGCTGGGCACCACCCTCTTGGTCAGGGCGAGTGGCCAGAAATGGAGGCCATTTTCCATGGGGAAAACGAAGTCATTGGCCCAGGCTCTGGGTGTCAGATGACTGGTGGCATCTGGGGCTGTAAGGACTTGCAGGGTCCTAGTTGCTGGCAGCTTTCGTTCTGGAAGGATCCAGCACAGTTTGTAGATTCCTGGCTTGGCACTGCCCTGCCTGCCAGGCCAAGTGGCCAGAAATGAAGGCCATTTTCCATGGGAAAAACGAAGTCCTTTCCCCAGGGTCTCAGGAATATGTTCAAGGTGGCGTTTGAGGCTCTAAGTACTTCCAGGGCCCTAGTTGCTGCCAGCTTTTCTTTTGGAAAAATCCAGCAACGATTGCATCATTCTAGCTAGGCTCCCACTTTCTGCCAGGGTGAGTGGCTGCCAAGGGAGGCCATTTGCCATGGGAAAAAGAAGTCCTTTCCCCAGGGTCTGGGTGTCAGATGAAAGGTGGCCTTTGGGGTTCTGAGGACTTGTAGGGTACTACTTACTGGCTAGAGTAGAGGAAATGGATTCTATTTGAATATCTGTCCCACAGGTCCTGGTTGTCCTTGATGGGCTGCAGCTGTGAGCATTGAAGAGAACTGGGATAAAAGGGGGCGGCTTAGCCATTCAGGGAGAGCCTTGAAGGAGCCCTGAACTGGGAAAGAACAGCATGCAGAAGAAAGCGTCTGTGCTGTGAAGATCTGCAGCCATAAGAACACACCGAGGAGGTATGGACTTTAGCAATCTGAGAACAGCATGATGGGACTCTAGAGAAATAGAACAACAACAAGTGGCAGCTTTAGATTTGGAGCAATCCAGCAAAGCTTGCAAATTTCTTGCTGGGCACCACCCTCTTGGTCAGGGCGAGTGGCCAGAAATGGAGGCCATTTTCCATGGGGAAAACGAAGTCATTGGCCCAGGCTCTGGGTGTCAGATGACAGGTGGCATCTGGGGCTGTAAGGACTTGCAGGGTCCTAGTTGCTGGCAGCTTTCGTTCTGGAAGGATCCAGCACAGTTTGTAGATTCCTGGCTTGGCACTGCCCTGCCTGCCAGGCCAAGTGGCCACAAATGAAGGCCATTTCCCATGGGAAAAACGAAGTCCTTTCCCCAGGGTCTCAGGAATATGTTCAAGGTGGCGTTTGAGGCTCTAAGTACTTCCAGGGCCCTAGTTGCTGGCAGCTTTTCTTTTGGAAAAATCCAGCAACGATTGCATCATTCTAGCTAGGCTCCCACTTTCTGCCAGGGTGAGTGGCTGCCAAGGGAGGCCATTTGCCATGGGAAAAAGAAGTCCTTTCCCCAGGGTCTGGGTGTCAGATGAAAGGTGGCCTTTGGGGTTCTGAGGACTTGTAGGGTAGTACTTACTGGCTAGAGTAGAGGAAATGGATTCTATTTGAATATCTGTCTAGAGGCTTTGCCCCACAGGTCCTGGTTGTCCTTGATGGGCTGCAGCTGTGAGCATTGAAGAGAACTGGGATAAAAGGGGGCGGCTTAGCCATTCAGGGAGAGCCTTGAAGGAGCCCTGAACTGGGAAAGAACAGCATGCAGAAGAAAGCGTCTGTGCTGTGAAGATCTGCAGCCATAAGAACACACCGAGGAGGTATGGACTTTAGCAATCTGAGAACAGCATGATGGGACTCTAGAGAAATAGAAGAACAACAAGTGGCAGCTTTCGATTTGGAGCAATCCAGCAAAGCTTGCAAATTTCTTGCTGGGCACCACCCTCTTGGTCAGGGCGAGTGGCCAGAAATGGAGGCCATTTTCCATGGGGAAAACGAAGTCATTGGCCCAGGCTCTGGGTGTCAGATGACTGGTGGCATCTGGGGCTGTAAGGACTTGCAGGGTCCTAGTTGCTGGCAGCTTTCGTTCTGGAAGGATCCAGCACAGTTTGTAGATTCCTGGCTTGGCACTGCCCTGCCTGCCAGGCCAAGTGGCCACAAATGAAGGCCATTTTCCATGGGAAAAACGAAGTCCTTTCCCCAGGGTCTCAGGAATATGTTCAAGGTGGCGTTTGAGGCTCTAAGTACTTCCAGGGCCCTAGTTGCTGCCAGCTTTTCTTTTGGAAAAATCCAGCAACGATTGCATCATTCTAGCTAGGCTCCCACTTTCTGCCAGGGTGAGTGGCTGCCAAGGGAGGCCATTTGCCATGGGAAAAAGAAGTCCTTTCCCCAGGGTCTGGGTGTCAGATGAAAGGTGGCCTTTGGGGTTCTGAGGACTTGTAGGGTACTACTTACTGGCTAGAGTAGAGGAAATGGATTCTATTTGAATATCTGTCCCACAGGTCCTGGTTGTCCTTGATGGGCTGCAGCTGTGAGCATTGAAGAGAACTGGGATAAAAGGGGGAGGCTTAGCCATTCAGGGAGAGCCTTGAAGGAGCCCTGAACTGGGAAAGAACAGCATGCAGAAGAAAGCGTCTGTGCTGTGAAGATCTGCAGCCATAAGAACACACCGAGGAGGTATGGACTTTAGCAATCTGAGAACAGCATGATGGGACTCTAGAGAAATAGAACAACAACAAGTGGCAGCTTTAGATTTGGAGCAATCCAGCAAAGCTTGCAAATTTCTTGCTGGGCACCACCCTCTTGGTCAGGGCGAGTGGCCAGAAATGGAGGCCATTTTCCATGGGGAAAACGAAGTCATTGGCCCAGGCTCTGGGTGTCAGATGACTGGTGGCATCTGGGGCTCTAAGGACTTGCAGGGTCCTAGTTGCTGGCAGCTTTCGTTCTGGAAGGATCCAGCACAGTTTGTAGATTCCTGGCTTGGCACTGCCCTGCCTGCCAGGCCAAGTGGCCACAAATGAAGGCCATTTTCCATGGGAAAAACGAAGTCCTTTCCCCAGGGTCTCAGGAATATGTTCAAGGTGGCGTTTGAGGCTCTAAGTACTTCCAGGGCCCTAGTTGCTGGCAGCTTTTCTTTTGGAAAAATCCAGCAACGATTGCATCATTCTAGCTAGGCTCCCACTTTCTGCCAGGGTGAGTGGCTGCCAAGGGAGGCCATTTGCCATGGGAAAAAGAAGTCCTTTCCCCAGGGTCTGGGTGTCAGATGAAAGGTGGCCTTTGGGGTTCTGAGGACTTGTAGGGTAGTACTTACTGGCTAGAGTAGAGGAAATGGATTCTATTTGAATATCTGTCCCACAGGTCCTGGTTGTCCTTGATGGGCTGCAGCTGTGAGCATTGAAGAGAACTGGGATAAAAGGGGGCGGCGTAGCCATTCAGGGAGAGCCTTGAAGGAGCCCTGAACTGGGAAAGAACAGCATGCAGAAGAAAGCGTCTGTGCTGTGAAGATCTGCAGCCATAAGAACACACCGAGGAGGTATGGACTTTAGCAATCTGAGAACAGCATGATGGGACTCTAGAGAAATAGAACAACAACAAGTGGCAGCTTTAGATTTGGAGCAATCCAGCAAAGCTTGCAAATTTCTTGCTGGGCACCACCCTCTTGGTCAGGGCGAGTGGCCAGAAATGGAGGCCATTTTCCATGGGGAAAACGAAGTCATTGGCCCAGGCTCTGGGTGTCAGATGACTGGTGGCATCTGGGGCTCTAAGGACTTGCAGGGTCCTAGTTGCTGGCAGCTTTCGTTCTGGAAGGATCCAGCACAGTTTGTAGATTCCTGGCTTGGCACTGCCCTGCCTGCCAGGCCAAGTGGCCACAAATGAAGGCCATTTCCCATGGGAAAAACGAAGTCCTTTCCCCAGGGTCTCAGGAATATGTTCAAGGTGGCGTTTGAGGCTCTAAGTACTTCCAGGGCCCTAGTTGCTGGCAGCTTTTCTTTTGGAAAAATCCAGCAACGATTGCATCATTCTAGCTAGGCTCCCACTTTCTGCCAGGGTGAGTGGCTGCCAAGGGAGGCCATTTGCCATGGGAAAAAGAAGTCCTTTCCCCAGGGTCTGGGTGTCAGATGAAAGGTGGCCTTTGGGGTTCTGAGGACTTGTAGGGTACTACTTACTGGCTAGAGTAGAGGAAATGGATTCTATTTGAATATCTGTCTAGAGGCTTTGCCCCACAGGTCCTGGTTGTCCTTGATGGGCTGCAGCTGTGAGCATTGAAGAGAACTGGGATAAAAGGGGGCGGCTTAGCCATTCAGGGAGAGCCTTGAAGGAGCCCTGAACTGGGAAAGAACAGCATGCAGAAGAAAGCGTCTGTGCTGTGAAGATCTGCAGCCATAAGAACACACCGAGGAGGTATGGACTTTAGCAATCTGAGAACAGCATGATGGGACTCTAGAGAAATAGAAGAACAACAAGTGGCAGCTTTCGATTTGGAGCAATCCAGCAAAGCTTGCAAATTTCTTGCTGGGCACCACCCTCTTGGTCAGGGCGAGTGGCCAGAAATGGAGGCCATTTTCCATGGGGAAAACGAAGTCATTGGCCCAGGCTCTGGGTGTCAGATGACTGGTGGCATCTGGGGCTGTAAGGACTTGCAGGGTCCTAGTTGCTGGCAGCTTTCGTTCTGGAAGGATCCAGCACAGTTTGTAGATTCCTGGCTTGGCACTGCCCTGCCTGCCAGGCCAAGTGGCCACAAATGAAGGCCATTTTCCATGGGAAAAACGAAGTCCTTTCCCCAGGGTCTCAGGAATATGTTCAAGGTGGCGTTTGAGGCTCTAAGTACTTCCAGGGCCCTAGTTGCTGGCAGCTTTTCTTTTGGAAAAATCCAGCAACGATTGCATCATTCTAGCTAGGCTCCCACTTTCTGCCAGGGTGAGTGGCTGCCAAGGGAGGCCATTTGCCATGGGAAAAAGAAGTCCTTTCCCCAGGGTCTGGGTGTCAGATGAAAGGTGGCCTTTGGGGTTCTGAGGACTTGTAGGGTACTACTTACTGGCTAGAGTAGAGGAAATGGATTCTATTTGAATATCTGTCCCACAGGTCCTGGTTGTCCTTGATGGGCTGCAGCTGTGAGCATTGAAGAGAACTGGGATAAAAGGGGGCGGCTTAGCCATTCAGGGAGAGCCTTGAAGGAGCCCTGAACTGGGAAAGAACAGCATGCAGAAGAAAGCGTCTGTGCTGTGAAGATCTGCAGCCATAAGAACACACCGAGGAGGTATGGACTTTAGCAATCTGAGAACAGCATGATGGGACTCTAGAGAAATAGAACAACAACAAGTGGCAGCTTTAGATTTGGAGCAATCCAGCAAAGCTTGCAAATTTCTTGCTGGGCACCACCCTCTTGGTCAGGGCGAGTGGCCAGAAATGGAGGCCATTTTCCATGGGGAAAACGAAGTCATTGGCCCAGGCTCTGGGTGTCAGATGACTGGTGGCATCTGGGGCTCTAAGGACTTGCAGGGTCCTAGTTGCTGGCAGCTTTCGTTCTGGAAGGATCCAGCACAGTTTGTAGATTCCTGGCTTGGCACTGCCCTGCCTGCCAGGCCAAGTGGCCACAAATGAAGGCCATTTTCCATGGGAAAAACGAAGTCCTTTCCCCAGGGTCTCAGGAATATGTTCAAGGTGGCGTTTGAGGCTCTAAGTACTTCCAGGGCCCTAGTTGCTGGCAGCTTTTCTTTTGGAAAAATCCAGCAACGATTGCATCATTCTAGCTAGGCTCCCACTTTCTGCCAGGGTGAGTGGCTGCCAAGGGAGGCCATTTGCCATGGGAAAAAGAAGTCCTTTCCCCAGGGTCTGGGTGTCAGATGAAAGGTGGCCTTTGGGGTTCTGAGGACTTGTAGGGTAGTACTTACTGGCTAGAGTAGAGGAAATGGATTCTATTTGAATATCTGTCCCACAGGTCCTGGTTGTCCTTGATGGGCTGCAGCTGTGAGCATTGAAGAGAACTGGGATAAAAGGGGGCGGCTTAGCCATTCAGGGAGAGCCTTGAAGGAGCCCTGAACTGGGAAAGAACAGCATGCAGAAGAAAGCGTCTGTGCTGTGAAGATCTGCAGCCATAAGAACACACCGAGGAGGTATGGACTTTAGCAATCTGAGAACAGCATGATGGGACTCTAGAGAAATAGAACAACAACAAGTGGCAGCTTTAGATTTGGAGCAATCCAGCAAAGCTTGCAAATTTCTTGCTGGGCACCACCCTCTTGGTCAGGGCGAGTGGCCAGAAATGGAGGCCATTTTCCATGGGGAAAACGAAGTCATTGGCCCAGGCTCTGGGTGTCAGATGACTGGTGGCATCTGGGGCTGTAAGGACTTGCAGGGTCCTAGTTGCTGGCAGCTTTCGTTCTGGAAGGATCCAGCAGAGTTTGTAGATTCCTGGCTTGGCACTGCCCTGCCTGCCAGGCCAAGTGGCCACAAATGAAGGCCATTTTCCATGGGAAAAACGAAGTCCTTTCCCCAGGGTCTCAGGAATATGTTCAAGGTGGCGTTTGAGGCTCTAAGTACTTCCAGGGCCCTAGTTGCTGCCAGCTTTTCTTTTGGAAAAATCCAGCAACGATTGCATCATTCTAGCTAGGCTCCCACTTTCTGCCAGGGTGAGTGGCTGCCAAGGGAGGCCATTTGCCATGGGAAAAAGAAGTCCTTTCCCCAGGGTCTGGGTGTCAGATGAAAGGTGGCCTTTGGGGTTCTGAGGACTTGTAGGGTAGTACTTACTGGCTAGAGTAGAGGAAATGGATTCTATTTGAATATCTGTCTAGAGGCTTTGCCCCACAGGTCCTGGTTGTCCTTGATGGGCTGCAGCTGTGAGCATTGAAGAGAACTGGGATAAAAGGGGGCGGCGTAGCCATTCAGGGAGAGCCTTGAAGGAGCCCTGAACTGGGAAAGAACAGCATGCAGAAGAAAGCGTCTGTGCTGTGAAGATCTGCAGCCATAAGAACACACCGAGGAGGTATGGACTTTAGCAATCTGAGAACAGCATGATGGGACTCTAGAGAAATAGAACAACAACAAGTGGTAGCTTTAGATTTGGAGCAATCCAGCAAAGCTTGCAAATTTCTTGCTGGGCACCACCCTCTTGGTCAGGGCGAGTGGCCAGAAATGGAGGCCATTTTCCATGGGGAAAACGAAGTCATTGGCCCAGGCTCTGGGTGTCAGATGACTGGTGGCATCTGGGGCTGTAAGGACTTGCAGGGTCCTAGTTGCTGGCAGCTTTCGTTCTGGAAGGATCCAGCAGAGTTTGTAGATTCCTGGCTTGGCACTGCCCTGCCTGCCAGGCAGAGTGGCCAGAAATGAAGGCCATTTTCCATGGGAAAAACGAAGTCCTTTCCCCAGGGTCTCAGGAATATGTTCAAGGTGGCGTTTGAGGCTCTAAGTACTTCCAGGGCCCTAGTTGCTGGCAGCTTTTCTTTTGGAAAAATCCAGCAACGATTGCATCATTCTAGCTAGGCTCCCACTTTCTGCCAGGGTGAGTGGCTGCCAAGGGAGGCCATTTGCCATGGGAAAAAGAAGTCCTTTCCCCAGGGTCTGGGTGTCAGATGAAAGGTGGCCTTTGGGGTTCTGAGGACTTGTAGGGTAGTACTTACTGGCTAGAGTAGAGGAAATGGATTCTATTTGAATATCTGTCCCACAGGTCCTGGTTGTCCTTGATGGGCTGCAGCTGTGAGCATTGAAGAGAACTGGGATAAAAGGGGGCGGCTTAGCCATTCAGGGAGAGCCTTGAAGGAGCCCTGAACTGGGAAAGAACAGCATGCAGAAGAAAGCGTCTGTGCTGTGAAGATCTGCAGCCATAAGAACACACCGAGGAGGTATGGACTTTAGCAATCTGAGAACAGCATGATGGGACTCTAGAGAAATAGAACAACAACAAGTGGCAGCTTTAGATTTGGAGCAATCCAGCAAAGCTTGCAAATTTCTTGCTGGGCACCACCCTCTTGGTCAGGGCGAGTGGCCAGAAATGGAGGCCATTTTCCATGGGGAAAACGAAGTCATTGGCCCAGGCTCTGGGTGTCAGATGACTGGTGGCATCTGGGGCTCTAAGGACTTGCAGGGTCCTAGTTGCTGGCAGCTTTCGTTCTGGAAGGATCCAGCACAGTTTGTAGATTCCTGGCTTGGCACTGCCCTGCCTGCCAGGCCAAGTGGCCACAAATGAAGGCCATTTTCCATGGGAAAAACGAAGTCCTTTCCCCAGGGTCTCAGGAATATGTTCAAGGTGGCGTTTGAGGCTCTAAGTACTTCCAGGGCCCTAGTTGCTGGCAGCTTTTCTTTTGGAAAAATCCAGCAACGATTGCATCATTCTAGCTAGGCTCCCACTTTCTGCCAGGGTGAGTGGCTGCCAAGGGAGGCCATTTGCCATGGGAAAAAGAAGTCCTTTCCCCAGGGTCTGGGTGTCAGATGAAAGGTGGCCTTTGGGGTTCTGAGGACTTGTAGGGTAGTACTTACTGGCTAGAGTAGAGGAAATGGATTCTATTTGAATATCTGTCCCACAGGTCCTGGTTGTCCTTGATGGGCTGCAGCTGTGAGCATTGAAGAGAACTGGGATAAAAGGGGGCGGCGTAGCCATTCAGGGAGAGCCTTGAAGGAGCCCTGAACTGGGAAAGAACAGCATGCAGAAGAAAGCGTCTGTGCTGTGAAGATCTGCAGCCATAAGAACACACCGAGGAGGTATGGACTTTAGCAATCTGAGAACAGCATGATGGGACTCTAGAGAAATAGAACAACAACAAGTGGCAGCTTTCGATTTGGAGCAATCCAGCAAAGCTTGCAAATTTCTTGCTGGGCACCACCCTCTTGGTCAGGGCGAGTGGCCAGAAATGGAGGCCATTTTCCATGGGGAAAACGAAGTCATTGGCCCAGGCTCTGGGTGTCAGATGACTGGTGGCATCTGGGGCTGTAAGGACTTGCAGGGTCCTAGTTGCTGGCAGCTTTCGTTCTGGAAGGATCCAGCAGAGTTTGTAGATTCCTGGCTTGGCACTGCCCTGCCTGCCAGGCCAAGTGGCCACAAATGAAGGCCATTTTCCATGGGAAAAACGAAGTCCTTTCCCCAGGGTCTCAGTAATATGTTCAAGGTGGCGTTTGAGGCTCTAAGTACTTCCAGGGCCCTAGTTGCTGCCAGCTTTTCTTTTGGAAAAATCCAGCAACGATTGCATCATTCTAGCTAGGCTCCCACTTTCTGCCAGGGTGAGTGGCTGCCAAGGGAGGCCATTTGCCATGGGAAAAAGAAGTCCTTTCCCCAGGGTCTGGGTGTCAGATGAAAGGTGGCCTTTGGGGTTCTGAGGACTTGTAGGGTAGTACTTACTGGCTAGAGTAGAGGAAATGGATTCTATTTGAATATCTGTCTAGAGGCTTTGCCCCACAGGTCCTGGTTGTCCTTGATGGGCTGCAGCTGTGAGCATTGAAGAGAACTGGGATAAAAGGGGGCGGCGTAGCCATTCAGGGAGAGCCTTGAAGGAGCCCTGAACTGGGAAAGAACAGCATGCAGAAGAAAGCGTCTGTGCTGTGAAGATCTGCAGCCATAAGAACACACCGAGGAGGTATGGACTTTAGCAATCTGAGAACAGCATGATGGGACTCTAGAGAAATAGAACAACAACAAGTGGTAGCTTTAGATTTGGAGCAATCCAGCAAAGCTTGCAAATTTCTTGCTGGGCACCACCCTCTTGGTCAGGGCGAGTGGCCAGAAATGGAGGCCATTTTCCATGGGGAAAACGAAGTCATTGGCCCAGGCTCTGGGTGTCAGATGACTGGTGGCATCTGGGGCTGTAAGGACTTGCAGGGTCCTAGTTGCTGGCAGCTTTCGTTCTGGAAGGATCCAGCAGAGTTTGTAGATTCCTGGCTTGGCACTGCCCTGCCTGCCAGGCAGAGTGGCCAGAAATGAAGGCCATTTTCCATGGGAAAAACGAAGTCCTTTCCCCAGGGTCTCAGGAATATGTTCAAGGTGGCGTTTGAGGCTCTAAGTACTTCCAGGGCCCTAGTTGCTGCCAGCTTTTCTTTTGGAAAAATCCAGCAACGATTGCATCATTCTAGCTAGGCTCCCACTTTCTGCCAGGGTGAGTGGCTGCCAAGGGAGGCCATTTGCCATGGGAAAAAGAAGTCCTTTCCCCAGGGTCTGGGTGTCAGATGAAAGGTGGCCTTTGGGGTTCTGAGGACTTGTAGGGTAGTACTTACTGGCTAGAGTAGAGGAAATGGATTCTATTTGAATATCTGTCCCACAGGTCCTGGTTGTCCTTGATGGGCTGCAGCTGTGAGCATTGAAGAGAACTGGGATAAAAGGGGGCGGCTTAGCCATTCAGGGAGAGCCTTGAAGGAGCCCTGAACTGGGAAAGAACAGCATGCAGAAGAAAGCGTCTGTGCTGTGAAGATCTGCAGCCATAAGAACACACCGAGGAGGTATGGACTTTAGCAATCTGAGAACAGCATGATGGGACTCTAGAGAAATAGAACAACAACAAGTGGCAGCTTTAGATTTGGAGCAATCCAGCAAAGCTTGCAAATTTCTTGCTGGGCACCACCCTCTTGGTCAGGGCGAGTGGCCAGAAATGGAGGCCATTTTCCATGGGGAAAACGAAGTCATTGGCCCAGGCTCTGGGTGTCAGATGACTGGTGGCATCTGGGGCTGTAAGGACTTGCAGGGTCCTAGTTGCTGGCAGCTTTCGTTCTGGAAGGATCCAGCAGAGTTTGTAGATTCCTGGCTTGGCACTGCCCTGCCTGCCAGGCCAAGTGGCCACAAATGAAGGCCATTTTCCATGGGAAAAACGAAGTCCTTTCCCCAGGGTCTCAGGAATATGTTCAAGGTGGCGTTTGAGGCTCTAAGTACTTCCAGGGCCCTAGTTGCTGCCAGCTTTTCTTTTGGAAAAATCCAGCAACGATTGCATCATTCTAGCTAGGCTCCCACTTTCTGCCAGGGTGAGTGGCTGCCAAGGGAGGCCATTTGCCATGGGAAAAAGAAGTCCTTTCCCCAGGGTCTGGGTGTCAGATGAAAGGTGGCCTTTGGGGTTCTGAGGACTTGTAGGGTAGTACTTACTGGCTAGAGTAGAGGAAATGGATTCTATTTGAATATCTGTCTAGAGGCTTTGCCCCACAGGTCCTGGTTGTCCTTGATGGGCTGCAGCTGTGAGCATTGAAGAGAACTGGGATAAAAGGGGGCGGCGTAGCCATTCAGGGAGAGCCTTGAAGGAGCCCTGAACTGGGAAAGAACAGCATGCAGAAGAAAGCGTCTGTGCTGTGAAGATCTGCAGCCATAAGAACACACCGAGGAGGTATGGACTTTAGCAATCTGAGAACAGCATGATGGGACTCTAGAGAAATAGAACAACAACAAGTGGTAGCTTTAGATTTGGAGCAATCCAGCAAAGCTTGCAAATTTCTTGCTGGGCACCACCCTCTTGGTCAGGGCGAGTGGCCAGAAATGGAGGCCATTTTCCATGGGGAAAACGAAGTCATTGGCCCAGGCTCTGGGTGTCAGATGACTGGTGGCATCTGGGGCTGTAAGGACTTGCAGGGTCCTAGTTGCTGGCAGCTTTCGTTCTGGAAGGATCCAGCAGAGTTTGTAGATTCCTGGCTTGGCACTGCCCTGCCTGCCAGGCAGAGTGGCCAGAAATGAAGGCCATTTTCCATGGGAAAAACGAAGTCCTTTCCCCAGGGTCTCAGGAATATGTTCAAGGTGGCGTTTGAGGCTCTAAGTACTTCCAGGGCCCTAGTTGCTGGCAGCTTTTCTTTTGGAAAAATCCAGCAACGATTGCATCATTCTAGCTAGGCTCCCACTTTCTGCCAGGGTGAGTGGCTGCCAAGGGAGGCCATTTGCCATGGGAAAAAGAAGTCCTTTCCCCAGGGTCTGGGTGTCAGATGAAAGGTGGCCTTTGGGGTTCTGAGGACTTGTAGGGTAGTACTTACTGGCTAGAGTAGAGGAAATGGATTCTATTTGAATATCTGTCCCACAGGTCCTGGTTGTCCTTGATGGGCTGCAGCTGTGAGCATTGAAGAGAACTGGGATAAAAGGGGGCGGCTTAGCCATTCAGGGAGAGCCTTGAAGGAGCCCTGAACTGGGAAAGAACAGCATGCAGAAGAAAGCGTCTGTGCTGTGAAGATCTGCAGCCATAAGAACACACCGAGGAGGTATGGACTTTAGCAATCTGAGAACAGCATGATGGGACTCTAGAGAAATAGAACAACAACAAGTGGCAGCTTTAGATTTGGAGCAATCCAGCAAAGCTTGCAAATTTCTTGCTGGGCACCACCCTCTTGGTCAGGGCGAGTGGCCAGAAATGGAGGCCATTTTCCATGGGGAAAACGAAGTCATTGGCCCAGGCTCTGGGTGTCAGATGACTGGTGGCATCTGGGGCTCTAAGGACTTGCAGGGTCCTAGTTGCTGGCAGCTTTCGTTCTGGAAGGATCCAGCACAGTTTGTAGATTCCTGGCTTGGCACTGCCCTGCCTGCCAGGCCAAGTGGCCACAAATGAAGGCCATTTTCCATGGGAAAAACGAAGTCCTTTCCCCAGGGTCTCAGGAATATGTTCAAGGTGGCGTTTGAGGCTCTAAGTACTTCCAGGGCCCTAGTTGCTGGCAGCTTTTCTTTTGGAAAAATCCAGCAACGATTGCATCATTCTAGCTAGGCTCCCACTTTCTGCCAGGGTGAGTGGCTGCCAAGGGAGGCCATTTGCCATGGGAAAAAGAAGTCCTTTCCCCAGGGTCTGGGTGTCAGATGAAAGGTGGCCTTTGGGGTTCTGAGGACTTGTAGGGTAGTACTTACTGGCTAGAGTAGAGGAAATGGATTCTATTTGAATATCTGTCCCACAGGTCCTGGTTGTCCTTGATGGGCTGCAGCTGTGAGCATTGAAGAGAACTGGGATAAAAGGGGGCGGCGTAGCCATTCAGGGAGAGCCTTGAAGGAGCCCTGAACTGGGAAAGAACAGCATGCAGAAGAAAGCGTCTGTGCTGTGAAGATCTGCAGCCATAAGAACACACCGAGGAGGTATGGACTTTAGCAATCTGAGAACAGCATGATGGGACTCTAGAGAAATAGAACAACAACAAGTGGCAGCTTTCGATTTGGAGCAATCCAGCAAAGCTTGCAAATTTCTTGCTGGGCACCACCCTCTTGGTCAGGGCGAGTGGCCAGAAATGGAGGCCATTTTCCATGGGGAAAACGAAGTCATTGGCCCAGGCTCTGGGTGTCAGATGACTGGTGGCATCTGGGGCTGTAAGGACTTGCAGGGTCCTAGTTGCTGGCAGCTTTCGTTCTGGAAGGATCCAGCAGAGTTTGTAGATTCCTGGCTTGGCACTGCCCTGCCTGCCAGGCCAAGTGGCCACAAATGAAGGCCATTTTCCATGGGAAAAACGAAGTCCTTTCCCCAGGGTCTCAGTAATATGTTCAAGGTGGCGTTTGAGGCTCTAAGTACTTCCAGGGCCCTAGTTGCTGCCAGCTTTTCTTTTGGAAAAATCCAGCAACGATTGCATCATTCTAGCTAGGCTCCCACTTTCTGCCAGGGTGAGTGGCTGCCAAGGGAGGCCATTTGCCATGGGAAAAAGAAGTCCTTTCCCCAGGGTCTGGGTGTCAGATGAAAGGTGGCCTTTGGGGTTCTGAGGACTTGTAGGGTAGTACTTACTGGCTAGAGTAGAGGAAATGGATTCTATTTGAATATCTGTCTAGAGGCTTTGCCCCACAGGTCCTGGTTGTCCTTGATGGGCTGCAGCTGTGAGCATTGAAGAGAACTGGGATAAAAGGGGGCGGCGTAGCCATTCAGGGAGAGCCTTGAAGGAGCCCTGAACTGGGAAAGAACAGCATGCAGAAGAAAGCGTCTGTGCTGTGAAGATCTGCAGCCATAAGAACACACCGAGGAGGTATGGACTTTAGCAATCTGAGAACAGCATGATGGGACTCTAGAGAAATAGAACAACAACAAGTGGTAGCTTTAGATTTGGAGCAATCCAGCAAAGCTTGCAAATTTCTTGCTGGGCACCACCCTCTTGGTCAGGGCGAGTGGCCAGAAATGGAGGCCATTTTCCATGGGGAAAACGAAGTCATTGGCCCAGGCTCTGGGTGTCAGATGACTGGTGGCATCTGGGGCTGTAAGGACTTGCAGGGTCCTAGTTGCTGGCAGCTTTCGTTCTGGAAGGATCCAGCAGAGTTTGTAGATTCCTGGCTTGGCACTGCCCTGCCTGCCAGGCAGAGTGGCCAGAAATGAAGGCCATTTTCCATGGGAAAAACGAAGTCCTTTCCCCAGGGTCTCAGGAATATGTTCAAGGTGGCGTTTGAGGCTCTAAGTACTTCCAGGGCCCTAGTTGCTGCCAGCTTTTCTTTTGGAAAAATCCAGCAACGATTGCATCATTCTAGCTAGGCTCCCACTTTCTGCCAGGGTGAGTGGCTGCCAAGGGAGGCCATTTGCCATGGGAAAAAGAAGTCCTTTCCCCAGGGTCTGGGTGTCAGATGAAAGGTGGCCTTTGGGGTTCTGAGGACTTGTAGGGTAGTACTTACTGGCTAGAGTAGAGGAAATGGATTCTATTTGAATATCTGTCCCACAGGTCCTGGTTGTCCTTGATGGGCTGCAGCTGTGAGCATTGAAGAGAACTGGGATAAAAGGGGGCGGCGTAGCCATTCAGGGAGAGCCTTGAAGGAGCCCTGAACTGGGAAAGAACAGCATGCAGAAGAAAGCGTCTGTGCTGTGAAGATCTGCAGCCATAAGAACACACCGAGGAGGTATGGACTTTAGCAATCTGAGAACAGCATGATGGGACTCTAGAGAAATAGAAGAACAACAAGTGGCAGCTTTCGATTTGGAGCAATCCAGCAAAGCTTGCAAATTTCTTGCTGGGCACCACCCTCTTGGTCAGGGCGAGTGGCCAGAAATGGAGGCCATTTTCCATGGGGAAAACGAAGTCATTGGCCCAGGCTCTGGGTGTCAGATGACTGGTGGCATCTGGGGCTGTAAGGACTTGCAGGGTCCTAGTTGCTGGCAGCTTTCGTTCTGGAAGGATCCAGCACAGTTTGTAGATTCCTGGCTTGGCACTGCCCTGCCTGCCAGGCCAAGTGGCCACAAATGAAGGCCATTTTCCATGGGAAAAACGAAGTCCTTTCCCCAGGGTCTCAGGAATATGTTCAAGGTGGCGTTTGAGGCTCTAAGTACTTCCAGGGCCCTAGTTGCTGCCAGCTTTTCTTTTGGAAAAAATCCAGCAACGATTGCATCATTCTAGCTAGGCTCCCACTTTCTGCCAGGGTGAGTGGCTGCCAAGGGAGGCCATTTGCCATGGGAAAAAGAAGTCCTTTCCCCAGGGTCTGGGTGTCAGATGAAAGGTGGCCTTTGGGGTTCTGAGGACTTGTAGGGTAGTACTTACTGGCTAGAGTAGAGGAAATGGATTCTATTTGAATATCTGTCTAGAGGCTTTGCCCCACAGGTCCTGGTTGTCCTTGATGGGCTGCAGCTGTGAGCATTGAAGAGAACTGGGATAAAAGGGGGCGGCTTAGCCATTCAGGGAGAGCCTTGAAGGAGCCCTGAACTGGGAAAGAACAGCATGCAGAAGAAAGCGTCTGTGCTGTGAAGATCTGCAGCCATAAGAACACACCGAGGAGGTATGGACTTTAGCAATCTGAGAACAGCATGATGGGACTCTAGAGAAATAGAAGAACAACAAGTGGCAGCTTTCGATTTGGAGCAATCCAGCAAAGCTTGCAAATTTCTTGCTGGGCACCACCCTCTTGGTCAGGGCGAGTGGCCAGAAATGGAGGCCATTTTCCATGGGGGAAAACGAAGTCATTGGCCCAGGCTCTGGGTGTCAGATGACTGGTGGCATCTGGGGCTGTAAGGACTTGCAGGGTCCTAGTTGCTGGCAGCTTTCGTTCTGGAAGGATCCAGCACAGTTTGTAGATTCCTGGCTTGGCACTGCCCTGCCTGCCAGGCCAAGTGGCCACAATGAAGGCCATTTTCCATGGGAAAAACGAAGTCCTTTCCCCAGGGTCTCAGGAATATGTTCAAGGTGGCGTTTGAGGCTCTAAGTACTTCCAGGGCCCTAGTTGCTGCCAGCTTTTCTTTTGGAAAAATCCAGCAACGATTGCATCATTCTAGCTAGGCTCCCACTTTCTGCCAGGGTGAGTGGCTGCCAAGGGAGGCCATTTGCCATGGGAAAAAGAAGTCCTTTCCCCAGGGTCTGGGTGTCAGATGAAAGGTGGCCTTTGGGGTTCTGAGGACTTGTAGGGTAGTACTTACTGGCTAGAGTAGAGGAAATGGATTCTATTTGAATATCTGTCCACAGGTCCCTGGTTGTCCTTGATGGGCTGCAGCTGTGAGCATTGAAGGAGAACTGGGATAAAAGGGGGCGGCTTAGCCATTCAGGGAGAGCCTTGAAGGAGCCCTGAACTGGGAAAGAACAGCATGCAGAAGAAAGCGTCTGTGCTGTGAAGATCTGCAGCCATAAGAACACACCGAGGAGGTATGGACTTTAGCAATCTGAGAACAGCATGATGGGACTCTAGAGAAATAGAACAACAACAAGTGGCAGCTTTAGATTTGGAGGCAATCCAGCAAAGCTTGCAAATTTCTTGCTGGGCACCACCCTCTTGGTCAGGGCAAGTGGCCAGAAATGGAGGCCATTTTCCATGGGGAAAACGAAGTCATTGGCCCAGGCTCTGGGTGTCAGATGGACTGGTGGCATCTGGGGCTCTAAGGACTTGCAGGGTCCTAGTTGCTGGCAGCTTTCGTTCTGGAAGGATCCAGCACAGTTTGTAGATTCCTGGCTTGGCACTGCCCTGCCTGCCAGGCCAAGTGGCCAGAAATGAAGGCCATTTTCCATGGGAAAAACGAAGTCCTTTCCCCAGGGTCTCAGGAATATGTTCAAGGTGGCGTTTGAGGCTCTAAGTACTTCCAGGGCCCCTAGTTGCTGGCAGCTTTTCTTTTGGAAAATCCAGCAACGATTGCATCATTCTAGCTAGGCTCCCACTTTCTGCCAGGGTGAGTGGCTGCCAAGGGAGGCCATTTGCCATGGGAAAAAGAAGTCCTTTTCCCCAGGGTCTGGGTGTCAGATGAAAGGTGGCCTTTGGGGTTCTGAGGACTTGTAGGGTAGTACTTACTGGCTAGAGTAGAGGAAATGGATTCTATTTGAATATCTGTCCCACAGGTCTGGTTGTCCTTGATGGGCTGCAGCTGTGAGCATTGAAGAGAACTGGGATAAAAGGGGGCGGCGTAGCCATTCAGGGAGAGCCTTGAAGGAGCCCTGAACTGGGAAAGAACAGCATGCAGAAGAAAGCGTCTGTGCTGTGAAGATCTGCAGCCATAAGAACACACCGAGGAGGTATGGACTTTAGCAATCTGAGAACAGCATGATGGGACTCTAGAGAAATAGAACAACAACAAGTGGCAGCTTTCGATTTGGAGCAATCCAGCAAAGCTTGCAAATTTCTTGCTGGGCACACCCTCTTGGTCAGGGCGTAGGTGGCCAGAAATGGAGGCCATTTTCCATGGGGAAAACGAAGTCATTGGCCCAGGCTCTGGGTGTCAGATGACTGGTGGCATCTGGGGCTGTAAGGACTTGCAGGGTCCTAGTTGCTGGCAGCTTTCGTTCTGGAAGGATCCAGCAGAGTTTGTAGATTCCTGGCTTGGCACTGCCCTGCCTGCCAGGCCAAGTGGCCAGAAATGAAGGCCATTTTCCATGGGAAAAACGAAGTCCTTTCCCCAGGGTCTCAGGAATATGTTCAAGGTGGCGTTTGAGGCTCTAAGTACTTCCAGGGCCCTAGTTGCTGCCAGCTTTTCTTTTGGAAAAATCCAGCAACGATTGCATCATTCTAGCTAGGCTCCCACTTTCTGCCAGGGTGAGTGGCTGCCAAGGGAGGCCATTTGCCATGGGAAAAAGAAGTCCTTTCCCCAGGGTCTGGGTGTCAGATGAAAGGTGGCCTTTGGGGTTCTGAGGACTTGTAGGGTAGTACTTACTGGCTAGAGTAGAGGAAATGGATTCTATTTGAATATCTGTCTAGAGGCTTTGCCCCCACAGGTCCTGGTTGTCCTTGATGGGCTGCAGCTGTGAGCATTGAAGAGAACTGGGATAAAAGGGGGCGGCTTAGCCATTCAGGGAGAGCCTTGAAGGAGCCCTGAACTGGGAAAGAACAGCATGCAGAAGAAAGCGTCTGTGCTGTGAAGATCTGCAGCCATAAGAACACACGAGGAGGTATGGACTTTAGCAATCTGAGAACAGCATGATGGGACTCTAGAGAAATAGAACAACAACAAGTGGCAGCTTTAGATTTGGAGCAATCCAGCAAAGCTTGCAAATTTCTTGCTGGGCACCACCCTCTTGGTCAGGGCGAGTGGCCAGAAATGGAGGCCATTTTCCATGGGGAAAACGAAGTCATTGGCCCAGGCTCTGGGTGTCAGATGACTGGTGGCATCTGGGGCTGTAAGGACTTGCAGGGGTCCTAGTTGCTGGCAGCTTTCGTTCTGGAAGGATCCAGCAGAGTTTGTAGATTCCTGGCTTGGCACTGCCCTGCCTGCCAGGCCAAGTGGCCAGAAATGAAGGCCATTTTCCATGGGAAAAACGAAGTCCTTTCCCCAGGGTCTCAGGAATATGTTCAAGGTGGCGTTTGAGGCTCTAAGTACTTCCAGGGCCCTAGTTGCTGGCAGCTTTTCTTTTGGAAAAATCCAGCAACGATTGCATCATTCTAGCTAGGCTCCCACTTTCTGCCAGGGTGAGTGGCTGCAAGGGAGGCCATTTGCCATGGGAAAAAGAAGTCCTTTCCCCAGGGTCTGGGTGTCAGATGAAAGGTGGCCTTTGGGGTTCTGAGGACTTGTAGGGTACTACTTACTGGCTAGAGTAGAGGAAATGGATTCTATTTGAATATCTGTCCCACAGGTCCTGGTTGTCCTTGATGGGCTGCAGCTGTGAGCATTGAAGAGAACTGGGATAAAAGGGGGCGGCGTAGCCATTCAGGGAGAGCCTTGAAGGAGCCCTGAACTGGGAAAGAACAGCATGCAGAAGAAAGCGTCTGTGCTGTGAAGATCTGCAGCCATAAGAACACACCGAGGAGGTATGGACTTTAGCAATCTGAGAACAGCATGATGGGACTCTAGAGAAATAGAACAACAACAAGTGGTAGCTTTAGATTTGGAGCAATCCAGCAAAGCTTGCAAATTTCTTGCTGGGCACCACCCTCTTGGTCAGGGGCGAGTGGCCAGAAATGGAGGCCATTTTCCATGGGGAAAACGAAGTCATTGGCCCAGGCTCTGGGTGTCAGATGACTGGTGGCATCTGGGGCTCTAAGGACTTGCAGGGTCCTAGTTGCTGGCAGCTTTCGTTCTGGAAGGATCCAGCAGAGTTTGTAGATTCCTGGCTTGGCACTGCCCTGCCTGCCAGGCCAAGTGGCCACAAATGAAGGCCCATTTCCCATGGGAAAAACGAAGTCCTTTCCCCAGGGTCTCAGGAATATGTTCAAGGTGGCGTTTGAGGCTCTAAGTACTTCCAGGGCCCTAGTTGCTGCCAGCTTTTCTTTTGGAAAAATCCAGCAACGATTGCATCATTCTAGCTAGGCTCCCACTTTCTGCCAGGGTGAGTGGCTGCCAAGGGAGGCCATTTGCCATGGGAAAAAGAAAGTCCTTTCCCCAGGGTCTGGGTGTCAGATGAAAGGTGGCCTTTGGGGTTCTGAGGACTTGTAGGGTAGTACTTACTGGCTAGAGTAGAGGAAATGGATTCTATTTGAATATCTGTCTAGAGGCTTTGCCCCACAGGTCCTGGTTGTCCTTGATGGGCTGCAGCTGTGAGCATTGAAGAGAACTGGGATAAAAGGGGGCGGCTTAGCCATTCAGGGAGAGCCTTGAAGGAGCCCTGAACTGGGAAAGAACAGCATGCAGAAGAAAGCGTCTGTGCTGTGAAGATCTGCAGCCATAAGAACACACCGAGGAGGTATGGACTTTAGCAATCTGAGAACAGCATGATGGGACTCTAGAGAAATAGAACAACAACAAGTGGTAGCTCCAGCAAAGCTTGCAAATTTCTTGCTGGGCACCACCCTCTTGGTCAGGGCGAGTGGCCAGAAATGGAGGCCATTTTCCATGGGGAAAACGAAGTCATTGGCCCAGGCTCTGGGTGTCAGATGACTGGTGGCATCTGGGCTGTAAGGACTTGCAGGGTCCTAGTTGCTGGCAGCTTTCGTTCTGGAAGGATCCAGCACAGTTTGTAGATTCCTGGCTTGGCACTGCCCTGCCTGCCAGGCCAAGTGGCCACAAATGAAGGCCATTTCCCATGGGAAAAACGAAGTCCTTTCCCCAGGGTCTCAGGAATATGTTCAAGGTGGCGTTTGAGGCTCTAAGTACTTCCAGGGCCCTAGTTGCTGGCAGCTTTTCTTTTGGAAAAATCCAGCAACGATTGCATCATTCTAGCTAGGCTCCCACTTTCTGCCAGGGTGAGTGGCTGCCAAGGGAGGCCATTTGCCATGGGAAAAAGAAGTCCTTTCCCCAGGGTCTGGGTGTCAGATGAAAGGTGGCCTTTGGGGTTCTGAGGACTTGTAGGGTAGTACTTACTGGCTAGAGTAGAGGAAATGGATTCTATTTGAATATCTGTCCCACAGGTCCTGGTTGTCCTTGATGGGCTGCAGCTGTGAGCATTGAAGAGAACTGGGATAAAAGGGGGCGGCTTAGCCATTCAGGGAGAGCCTTGAAGGAGCCCTGAACTGGGAAAGAACAGCATGCAGAAGAAAGCGTCTGTGCTGTGAAGATCTGCAGCCATAAGAACACACCGAGGAGGTATGGACTTTAGCAATCTGAGAACAGCATGATGGGACTCTAGAGAAATAGAACAACAACAAGTGGCAGCTTTCGATTTGGAGCAATCCAGCAAAGCTTGCAAATTTCTTGCTGGGCACCACCCTCTTGGTCAGGGCGAGTGGCCAGAAATGGAGGCCATTTTCCATGGGGAAAACGAAGTCATTGGCCCAGGCTCTGGGTGTCAGATGACTGGTGGCATCTGGGGCTGTAAGGACTTGCAGGGTCCTAGTTGCTGGCAGCTTTCGTTCTGGAAGGATCCAGCACAGTTTGTAGATTCCTGGCTTGGCACTGCCCTGCCTGCCAGGCCAAGTGGCCACAAATGAAGGCCATTTTCCATGGGAAAAACGAAGTCCTTTCCCAGGGTCTCAGGAATATGTTCAAGGTGGCGTTTGAGGCTCTAAGTACTTCCAGGGCCCTAGTTGCTGGCAGCTTTTCTTTTGGAAAAATCCAGCAACGATTGCATCATTCTAGCTAGGCTCCCACTTTCTGCCAGGGTGAGTGGCTGCCAAGGGAGGCCATTTGCCATGGGAAAAAGAAGTCCTTTCCCCAGGGTCTGGGTGTCAGATGAAAGGTGGCCTTTGGGGTTCTGAGGACTTGTAGGGTAGTACTTACTGGCTAGAGTAGAGGAAATGGATTCTATTTGAATATCTGTCCCACAGGTCCTGGTTGTCCTTGATGGGCTGCAGCTGTGAGCATTGAAGAGAACTGGGATAAAAGGGGGCGGCGTAGCCATTCAGGGAGAGCCTTGAAGGAGCCCTGAACTGGGAAAGAACAGCATGCAGAAGAAAGCGTCTGTGCTGTGAAGATCTGCAGCCATAAGAACACACCGAGGAGGTATGGACTTTAGCAATCTGAGAACAGCATGATGGGACTCTAGAGAAATAGAACAACAACAAGTGGCAGCTTTCGATTTGGAGCAATCCAGCAAAGCTTGCAAATTTCTTGCTGGGCACCACCCTCTTGGTCAGGCTTGGTCAGGGCGAGTGGCCAGAAATGGAGGCCATTTTCCATGGGGAAAACGAAGTCATTGGCCCAGGCTCTGGGTGTCAGATGACTGGTGGCATCTGGGGCTGTAAGGACTTGCAGGGTCCTAGTTGCTGGCAGCTTTCGTTCTGGAAGGATCCAGCAGAGTTTGTAGATTCCTGGCTTGGCACTGCCCTGCCTGCCAGGCCAAGTGGCCACAAATGAAGGCCATTTTCCATGGGAAAAACGAAGTCCTTTCCCCAGGGTCTCAGGAATATGTTCAAGGTGGCGTTTGAGGCTCTAAGTACTTCCAGGGCCCTAGTTGCTGGCAGCTTTTCTTTTGGAAAAATCCAGCAACGATTGCATCATTCTAGCTAGGCTCCCACTTTCTGCCAGGGTGAGTGGCTGCCAAGGAGGCCATTTGCCATGGGAAAAAGAAGTCCTTTCCCCAGGGTCTGGGTGTCAGATGAAAGGTGGCCTTTGGGGTTCTGAGGACTTGTAGGGTAGTACTTACTGGCTAGAGTAGAGGAAATGGATTCTATTG
>NW_026531173.1:0-79218 GCF_020745825.1 Agelaius phoeniceus | reverse complement strand
ATTATAAACCAGTAAAGGTCAAGCAGTAGAGACCAGTATAAACCAGTATAAACCAGTATGGACCAGTATAAACCAGTATGGGTGGAAAAATAAGGAAAAAAATGGGAAAAAACCAGTAAAAACCAGTATAAACCAGTATAAAAATCCCCGTTTTTAACCCTTTCACTCCCTCCCAGTAACCCCAAATCCCCTCCCAGTATAAACCAGTAAGGCCCAGTTTGATCCCAGTCCCTCCCAGTTTGCTCCCAGTCCCTCCCAGTTCAAACCAGTCCCTCCCAGTCCCTCCCAGTTTTGTTCCCAGTCCCTCCCAGTCCCTCCCAGTTTGTTCCCAGTCCCTCCCAGTCCCTCCCAGTATAACCCAGTATAAGCCAGTCCCTCCCAGTTTGCTCCCAGTCCCTCCCAGTTTGCTCCCAGTCCCTCCCAGTTTGTTCCCAGTCCCTCCCAGTTTATCCCAGTTTGATCCCAGTCCCTCCCAGTCCCTCCCAGTCCCTCCCAGTTTATCCCAGTTTGCTCCCAGTTTATCCCAGTTTGTTCCCAGTCCCTCCCAGTATAACCCAGTCCAAACCAGTAACCCCCAATCCCCATTTCCCCCATTTTTCCCCATTTTTCCCCATTTTCCCCCCCTCCCAGTTCCTCCCACTCCTCCCAGTTTGATCCCAGTCCATCCCAGTCCCTCCCAGTTTGATCCCAGTCCCTCCCAGTTTGATCCCAGTCCATCCCAGTCCCTCCCAGTTTGTTCCCAGTCCCTCCCAGTTTGATCCCAGTCCCTCCCAGTTTGATCCCAGTCCCTCCCAGTCCCTCCCAGTTTGTTCCCAGTCCCTCCCAGTATAACCCAGTTCAAACCAGTATAACCCAGTCCCTCCCAGTTTGATCCCAGTCCCTCCCAGTCCCTCCCAGTCCCTCCCAGTTTAATCCCAGTCCCTCCCAGTTTCTTCCCAGTCCCTCCCAGTTTGTTCCCAGTCCCCTCCCAGTTTGCTCCCAGTCCCTCCCAGTTTGTTCCCAGTATAACCCAGTCCCTCCCAGTCCCTCCCAGTTTGTTCCCAGTATAACCCAGTCCCTCCCAGTCCCTCCCAGTTTGTTCCCAGTCCCTCCCACTCCCTCCCAGTCTCTCCCAGTATAACCCAGTCCCTCCCAGTTTGTTCCCAGTCCCTCCCAGTTTGCTCCCAGTCCCTCCCAGTTTGTTCCCAGTATAACCCAGTCCCTCCCAGTCCCTCCCAGTTTGATCCCAGTCCCTCCCAGTCCCTCCCAGTCCCTCCCAGTTTAATCCCAGTCCCTCCCAGTTTCTTCCCAGTCCCTCCCAGTTTGTTCCCAGTCCCTCCCAGTTTGCTCCCAGTCCCTCCCAGTTTGTTCCCAGTATAACCCAGTCCCTCCCAGTCCCTCCCAGTTTGTTCCCAGTCCCTCCCAGTCCCTCCCAGTTTGTTCCCAGTCCCTCCCAGTATAACCCAGTTTATCCCAGTCTGTGCCCAGTCCCTCCCAGTTTGATCCCAGTCCCTCCCAGTTTAATCCAGTCCCTCCCAGTTTGATCCCAGTCCCTCCCAGTTTAATCCCAGTCCCTCCCAGTTTAATCCCAGTCCCTCCCAGTTTGATCCCAGTCCCTCCCAGTTTGTTCCCAGTCCCTCCCAGTATAACCCAGTATCCCCCAGTCCCTCCCAGTCCCTCCCAGTTCAAACCAGTCCCTCCCAGTTTGCTCCCAGTTCCTCCCAGTATATCCCAGTCCCTCCCAGTCTGTTCCCAGTCCCTCCCAGTTTTGCTCCCAGTTTGTTCCCAGTCCCTCCCAGTCTGTCCCAGTCCCTCCCAGTTTGTTCCCAGTCCCTCCCAGTCCCTCCCAGTCCCTCCCAGTTTGCTCCCAGTCCCTCCCAGTTTGCTCCCAGTCCCTCCCAGTTTGATCCCAGTCCCTCCCAGTTTGTTCCCAGTCCCGCCCAGCCCCTCCCAGTTTGTTCCCAGTCCCTCCCAGTTCCCTCCCAGTATAACCCAGTCCCTCCCAGTTTGATCCCAGTTTGCTCCCAGTCCCTCCCAGTTTGTTCCCAGTCCCTCCCAGTAACCCCCAAATCCCCTCCCAGTATAACCCAGTTCCCTCCCAGTCCATCCCAGTATAAACCAGTTTAACCCAGTGCCCTTTAGGCCCCTCCCAGTTTGTTCCAGTTCCCCCAGTCCCTCCCAGTTTGCTCCCAGTATAACCCAGTCCCTCCCAGTTTGTTCCCAGTCCCTCCCAGTCCCTCCCAGTTTGATCCCAGTCCCTCCCAGTTTGATCCCAGTCCCTCCCAGTCCCTCCCAGTCCCTCCCAGTGTGTTCCCAGTTTGTTCCCAGTCCCTCCCAGTGTGTTCCCAGTTTGTTCCCAGTCCCTCCCAGTATAACCCAGTAACCCCAAACCCCCATTTTTCCTCATTTTTAATCCCTTTTTTGCCATTTTTTCCCCATTTCCCCCCTTCCCAGTTTGATCCCAGTCCCACCCAGTATAAACCAGTATAACCCAGTAACCCCCAATCCCCATTTTCCCCATATTTCCCCCATTTTCCCCCATTTTTCCCAATTTTTTTCCCCATTTCCCCCCCTCCCAGTCCCTCCCAGTTTGATCCCCGTCCCTCCCAGTACAAACCAGTATAACCCAGTAACCCCAAAGCCCATTTCCCCCATTGTCCCCATTTTCCCCCCATTTTTCCCCTCCCAGTCCCTCCCAGTATAACCCAGTACAACCCAGTAACCCCAAGTCTCATTTTCCCCCATTTCTAACCCATTTTTAACCCTTTCTTCCCCATTTCCCCCCCATATTTCCCCTTTTTCCCCCATTTTTTCCCCATTTCCCCCTCCCAGTCCCTCCCAGTATGAACCAGTACAAACCAGTAACCCCAAACCCCCATTTCCCCCCATTTCTCCCCCATATTTCCCTCATTTTTAACCCTTTCTTCCCCATTTTTCCTCATTTTTCCCCATTTCCCCCCCCCAGTCCCTCCCAGTCCCTCCCAGTTTGTTCCCAGTCCCTCCCAGTATGAACCAGTACAAACCAGTAACCCCCAATCCCCATTTCCCCCATTTTTTCCCCATTTTCCCTCTCCCAGTCCAAACCAGTATAACCCAGTATCCCCAAATCCCCATTTCCCCCATATTTCCCTCATTTTTAACCCTTTCTTCCCCATTTTTCCCCCATTTTCCCCCCATTCCCCCCTCCCAGTCCCTCCCAGTTTGATCCCAGTTCCTCCCAGTATAAACCAGTATAACCCAGTAACCCCAAAACCCCTTTCCCCCATTTTTAACCCTTTCTCCCCCATTTTCCCTCATTTTCCCCCCATTTTTCCCCTCCCAGTCCCTCCCAGTCCCTCCCAGTTTGATCCCAGTCCATCCCAGTTTGTTCCCAGTCCCTCCCAGTTTGCTCCCAGTCCCTCCCAGTCCCTCCCAGTTTGCTCCCAGTCCCTCCCAGTCCCTCCCAGTCCCTCCCAGTATAACCCAGTCTCTCCCAGTTTGATCCCAGTCCCTCCCAGTCCCTCCCAGTTTGTTCCCAGTCCCTCCCAGTCCCTCCCAGTTTGTTCCCAGTCCCTCCCAGTTTGTTCCCAGTCCCTCCCAGTTTGTTCCCAGTCCCTCCCAGTTTGTTCCCAGTATAACCCAGTCCCTCCCAGTACAACCCAGTAACCCCAAACCCCCCTTTCCCCCATTTTTAACCCTTTCTCCCCCATTTTCCCTCATTTTCCCCCCATTTTTCCCCTCCCAGTCCCTCCCAGTCCCTCCCAGTTTGATCCCAGTCCCTCCCAGTTTGTTCCCAGTCCCTCCCAGTTGCTCCCAGTCCCTCCCAGTTTGATCCCAGTCCCTCCCAGTTTGTTCCCAGTCCCTCCCAGTTTGATCCCAGTCCCTCCCAGTTTGCTCCCAGTCCCTCCCAGTTTGCTCCCAGTCCCTCCCAGTCCCTCCCAGTTTATCCCAGTCTGTTCCCAGTCCCTCCCAGTCCCTCCCAGTATAACCCAGTATAACCCAGTCCCTCCCAGTTTGTTCCCAGTCCCTCCCAGTATAACCCAGTTCAAACCAGTATAACCCAGTCCCTCCCCAGTTTGATCCCAGTCCCTCCCATTCCCTCCCAGTATAACCCAGTCCCTCCCAGTATAACCGAGTCCCTCCCAGTTTGTTCCCAGTCCCTCCCAGTATAACCCAGTCCCTCCCAGTCCCTCCCAGTTTGTTCCCAGTCCCTCCCAGTCCCTCCCAGTTTGCTCCCAGTCCCTCCCAGTATAACCCAGTCCCTCTCAGTCCCTCCCAGTTTGATCCCAGTCCCTCCCAGTATAACCCAGTCCCTCTCAGTCCCTCCCAGTTTGATCCCAGTCCCTCCCAGTATAACCCAGTCCCTCCCAGTCCCTCCCAGTCCCTCCCAGTCTGTTCCCAGTCCCTCCCAGTCCCTCCCAGTTTGTTCCCAGTCCCTCCCAGTCCCTCCCAGTCCCTCCCAGTATAAACCAGTATCCCCCAGTCTCACCCAGTGCCTGCAGCTGCTCCTCCCCCCCCCCGGGCCAGGGCGGTGACGGCGCCGATGAGGGGGGAGGGGAGGGGGAGGGGCCCCGGGCCCGAGGCTGCGAAAATGGGGGAAAAAATCCAAATTTGGGTAAATTAAAAATGGAAATTTTGGGGTTTTTAAAGGGGAAAATTGGGGATTTTTTGGGTTTTTTGGGGGGGATTTTTTGGGATTTTTTTTGAATTTTTTTCAGAATTTTTTGGGGATTTTTTTGAAATTTTTTTGTGAATTTTTGGGGACTTTTTTCAAATTTTTTGGGGGGATTTTTTGGAATTTTTTTTTGAATTTTTTGGTGAATTTTTGGGGATTTTTTTGGAATTTTTTTGGGAATTTTTGGGGATTTTTTTTGGAATTTTTTTTGAATTTTTTCAGAATTTTCTTGGGATTTTTTTTATTTTTTTTCGAATTTTTCGGGATTTTTTTTGAAAGTTTTTGGTGAATTTTTAGGGATTTTTTTGGAATTTTTTTGTGAATTTTTTTTGATTTTTTTAAAATATTTTTCAAATTTTTTTGGAATTTTTTTGGAATTTTTGGGGATTTTTTCAAATTTTTGGGGGATTTTGTGGAATTTTTAAAAATTTTTTTTGTGATTTTTTGGGGATTTTTTTTCAGATTTTTTTGGAATTTTTTTTTTATTTTTGGGGAATTTTTCGGGATTTTTTTTGAAATTTTTTGGAATTTTTTTCACATTTTTGGGGGGATTTTTTGGAATTTTTTGTGAATTTTTTTGATTTTTTTTTTGAAATTTTTTCGGAATTTTTGAGGATTTTTTCAAATTTTTGGGGGATTTTTTTGAATTTTTTAAAAATTTTTTGGGTGAGTTTTTGGGGATTTTTTTCAGATTTTTTTGGAATTTTTTTTTTTTTTTTGGAAATTTTTTGTGAATTTTTAGGGATTTTTTTCAAATTTTTGGGGGATTTTTTTGAAATTTTTTTTGGAATTTTTTGGGGATTTTTTTGAAATTTTTTTTTGATTTTTTTTATTTTTTTTGAATTTTTTGGGGGATTTTTTAAAAATTTTTTGGGGATTTTTTTGGATTTTTTTTTGTGAATTTTTGGGGATTTTTATTGCAATTTTTTTTTTATTTTTTCGGAATTTTGGGGGAATTTTTTTGAATTTTTTTGTGAATTTTTTTGATTTTTTTGAAATTTTTTTGGATTTTTTTGGAATTTTTTTGTGAATTTTGGGGGATTTTTTGGAATTTTTAAAAATTTTTTTTGGCGAATTTTTGGGGATTTTTTTTGGAATTTTTTTGGATTTTTTCAGAATTTTTAAGGATTTTTTGGGGATTTTTTTGAAAATTTTTTCTGAATTTTTTTGATTTTTTTCAAATTTTTTTTTGAATTTTTTCGGAATTTTTGGGGATTTTTTCAAAATTTTTTGGGGATTTTTTGGAATTTTCTAAAATTTTTTTTGGTGAATTTTTGGAATTTTTTGAAAATTTTTTTTAATTTTTTTCGGAATTTTTTGGGATTTTTTTGATTTTTTTGAATTTTTTTGTGAATTTCTTTGATTTTTTTTGGAAATTTTTTGCGGATTTTTTTGAATTTTTTTCGGGATTTTTTTGGAAATTTTTGGTGGATTTCTTGAATTTTTTGGAATTTTTAAAAATTTGTCTCCCAAATTTTTAGGGATTTTTTCGAAATTTTTTTTTTTATTTTTTTTAAATTTTTTGCTGAATTTTTGAGGATTTTATTGCAAAGTTTTGGACTTTTTTTTCGGAATTTTTTGGGATTTTTTATTTTTTTGAAAAGTTTTTGGGAATTTTTGGGGATTTTTTGAAAATTTTTTGGTGAATTTTTGGGGATTTTTTTCGGAATTTTTTGGGGATTTTTTTGATTTTTTTAATGGATTTTTTTGGGAATTTTTTTTTTTTATTTTTAAAAAAATTTTTGGTGAATTTTTTTATTTTTTTAGAATTTTTGGGGATTTTTTTGGAATTTTTTGTGAATTTTTTTGATTTTTTTTGAAATTTTTTGGAATTTTCACATTTTTGGGGGGATTTTTTGGAATTTTTCTTTATTTTTTTTGGATTTTTTTGGGAATTGTTTGGGATTTTTTTTGGAATTTTTTTGGAATTTTTTGGGATTTTTTTTCGGAATTTTTTGGGATTTTTAAAAATTTTTTTGGTGAATTTTTGGGGATTTTTCGAATTTTTTGAGGATTTTTTTTACCTTTTTTTGGGATTTTTTTGATGTTTTTTTTGATTTTTGGGAGGAATTTTTTTGGAATTTTGAAAAATTTTTTGGTGAATTTTTGGGGACTTTTTTGGAATTTTGGGGGGATTTTTTGAAATTTTTTTTGAATTTTTTGTGAATTTTTGGGGATTTTTTTGGAATTTTTTTGGAATTTTTTCGGATTTTCTTGGGATTTTTTTGAATTTTTTTTTCGAATTTTTCGGGATTTTTTTTTGAAGTTTTTGGTGAATTTTTGGGGATTTTTTTTGAATTTTTTGTGAATTTTTTTGATTTTTTTTTTTAAATTTTTTTAATTTATTTTGGAATTTTTTGGATTTTTTCAAATTTTTGGGGGATTTTTTGGAATTTTTTAAAATTTTTTTGTGAATTTTTGGGGATTTTTTTCAGATTTTTTTGGAAATTATTTTTTTTTGTGGAGAATTTTTCGGGATTTTTTTTTTTGAATTTTTGGTGAATTTTTGGGGATTTTTTTTCAAATTTTTTGGGGATTTTTTTGAAATTTTTTTGTGATTTTTTTTGATTTTTTTTTGAATTTTTTGGGGGATTTTTAAAAAATTTTTTGGGGATTTTTTTGGAATTTTTTTGTGAATTTTTGGGGATTTTTATTGCAATTTTTTTGGATTTTTTCGGAATTTTTGGGGAATTTTTTTGAAATTTTTTTGTGAATTTTTTGATTTTTTTGAAATTTTTTCGGGATTTTTTTGAAATTTTTTTGTGAATTTTGGGGGATTTTTTTGGAATTTTTAAAAATTCTTTTTGGCGAATTTTTGGGGATTTTTTTTGGAATGTTTTGGGGATTTTTTTGGATTTTTTGGGGAATTTTTCGGGATTTTTTTGGGATTTTTTTGAAATTTTTTGTGATTTTTTTTAATTTTCTTTGGAATTTTTTTGGAATTTTTGGGGATTTTTTTTTGGGATTTTTTTTGGGATTTTTTTGGATTTTTTCAGAATTTTTTGGGATTTTTTTTTAATTTTTTTTTTAATTTTTTTTCTGATGTTTTGGGATTTTTGAGGGATTTTTGGGGGGGATTTTTTTGGGAAATTTTTTGGGAAATTTGAGAAAATTTGGGAAATTTTGAGATTTTGAAGGGAATTTTTTGGGGCATTTTTGGGAAATTTTTGGAATTTTTAAGGGATTTTCCGAGGGGAAAAATTGGGAATTTTTTAGGGAATTTTTGGGGAAAAAATTGGAATTTTGGGGGTTTTTTTTGGGGTTTTTTTAGTGAATTTTTTAATAATTTTTGGGGATTTTTTTGGGGGAAAAATTGGGAATTTTGGGGAATTATTTGGGGAAAAAATTGGGAATTTTGGGGGGAAAATTGGAATTTTTTTGAGAATTTTTGGGGGATTTTTAGGATCTTTTTGGGAATTTTGGGGGATATTTTGGGCAAAATTTTGGGGATTTTTGGGGCATTTTTTGGATATTTTTGGGGCTATTTTGGGCCATTTTTGGGCCATTTTTGGGGCATTTTTTGGACTTTTTTGGGGCCATTTTTGGGCCATTTTTTAGGACATTTTCAGGATATTTTTGGGCCATTTTTGGGTCATTTTTGGGCCATTTTTCAGGATATTTTTAGGACATTTTCAGGACATTTTCAGGTCATTTTTTGGCTAATTTTTGGGACATTTTTGGGACATTTTGGAGAATTTTTTGGACAATTTTTTGGATATTTTTGGGACATTTTTAGAGAAATTTTCAGGATATTTTGAGGACATTTTTAGGACATTTTGGGGCCATTTTTGGGGATATTTTTGGGGCATTTTTGGGGTATTTTGGAGCATTTTTTCGACAATTTTTTGGATATTTTTGGGCCATTTTTCAGGATATTTTGGGGTATTTTTGGGGTATTTTGAGGACATTTTCAGGACATTTTTGGGACATTTTTGGGACTTTTTTGGGACATTTTTTGGGACTTTTTGGGGGAAATTTTCAGGATATTTTGGGGATATTTTTGGGACATTTTCAGAGCATTTTTGGGTCATTTTTGGGGCATTTTTGGATATTTTTGGGACATTTTTGGGGCTTTTTGGGGCATTTTTGGGACATTTTTGGGGTTTTTTGTGAGCATTTTTTGGGATTTTTTGGGACATTTTTGGGCCATTTTTCAGGACATTTTCAGGATCTTTTTGTGACATTTTTGGGGCATTTTTAGGTCATTTTTGGGGCATTTTTTGGCTGATTTTTGGGACATTTTTTGGGATATTTTTGGGGCATTTTTGGGGGGCATTTTGGGGCATTTTTGGGGTATTTTTAGAGCATTTTTTGGACAATTTTTGGGACATTTTTGGGCTATTTTTTTTTTATATTTTTGGGGCTATTTTGGGCCATTTTTCAGGATATTTTTGGCTGATTTTTGGGACATTTTTTGGACTTTTTTGGGGCATTTTTGGGACATTTTGGGGGAAATTTTCAGGATATTTCTTGGATATTTTTGGAGCATTTTTTGGACAATTTTATGGATATTTTTGGGATATTTTTGGGGAATTCTTGGGACATTTTTGGGACATTTTGGGGCAAATTTTCAGGATATTTTTGGCTGATTTTAAGAGCATTTTTAGGATATTTTTGGCTGATTTTTGAGTCATTTTTGGGACATTTTTGGGACAATTTTGGGGTCATTTTTGGGGCATTTTTTTTGATATTTTTGGGGCTATTTTGGGTCATTTTTGGGCCATTTTTGGGTCATTTTTGGGGCCATTTTTGGGTCATTTTTGGGACATTTTTGGGGGAAATTTTCAGGATATTTTTTGGACATTTTCAGAGCATTTTTGGGACATTTTGGGGCAATTTTTGGGACATTTTTGGGCAATTTTTGGGACACTTTTAGAGAAATTTTCAGGGTCTTTTTGGGAAATTTTTGGGGCATTTTTGGGACATTTTTGGGGCATTTTTAGAGAAATTTTCAGGATCTTTTTGTGACATTTTTGGGGCTATTTTGGGCCATTTTAGGCCATTTTTCAGGATATTTTGGGGGTATTTTAAAGACATTTTTGGCTGATTTTTGGGGCAATTTTTGGGCCATTTTTCAGGATATTTTTAGGACATTTTTGGGACAATTTTTGGGTCATTTTTAGGACATTTTTGGGACATTTTTGGGACATTTCTTGGCTGATTTTTGGGATATTTTTAGGGCAATTTTTAGGACATTTCAGAGCATTTTTGGGACATTTTTGGGACATTTTGGGGCAATTTTCAGGATATTTTTGGGCCATTTTTGGGGCATTTTTTGGACTTTTTTGGGGCAATTTTTGGGCCATTTTTCAGGACATTTTCAGGACATTTTCAGGGCATTTTTGGGGCATTTTTGGGGACATTTTTGGGTCATTTTTCAAGATATTTTCAGGATATTTTCGGGATATTTTGGGATATTTTCAGGATATTTTTGGGCCATTTTTGGGCCATTTTTGGGCCATTTTTCAGGACATTTTCAGGATATTTTGGGCCATTTTTGGGCCATTTTTGGGTCATTTTTGGGTCATTTTTGGGCCATTTTTGGGTCATTTTTGGCCCATTTTTCAAGATATTTTCAGGATATTTTTGGGGCATTTTCAGGACATTTTTGGGTCATTTTTGGGTCATTTTTGGGCCATTTTTCAGGATATTTTCAGGATATTTTTGGGGCATTTTCAGGACATTTTTGGGTCATTTTTGGGTCATTTTTGGGCCATTTTTGGGACATTTTTGGGCCATTTTTCAGGATATTTTCAGGATATTTTCAGGACATTTTTGGGACATTTTCAGAGCATTTTTGGGTCATTTTTGGGTCATTTTTGGGGCATTTTTGGGGCCATTTTTTGGACATTTTTGGGACATTTTTGGGGAATTTTTGGGGCATTTTTGAGGACATTTTTGGGTCATTTTTTGGCTAATTTTTGGGACTTTTTTGGGGCATTTTTGGGTCATTTTTGGGCCATTTTTGGGTCATTTTTCAGGATATTTTCAGGACATTTTCAGGACATTTTCAGGATATTTTTGGGGTATTTTGAGGACATTTTTAGGACATTTTTGGGTCATTTTTGGGCCATTTTTGGGCCATTTTTGGGCCATTTTTGGGCCATTTTTCAGGATATTTTTGGGGTATTTTGAGGACATTTTTGGGATATTTTTGGGTCATTTTTGGGTCATTTTTGGGGCCATTTTTGGGTCATTTTTGGCCCATTTTTCAGGATATTTTCAGGATATTTTTTGGCCATTTTTGGGCCATTTTTGGGTCATTTTTGGGTCATTTTCCTCACCCAGGGCGTGCAGGGCGCTCAGCGCCAGCTCCCGCCCCCGCGGCTCCTCCGGGGCCTCCAGAGCTGCCAAAATCCTGGGGAGGACCTGGGGCAGCCAGGGCTGGACCCCCTCACCTGCAATTAACAGTAATTAACAGTAATTAATGGAAATGGGGGGAATTGGGGGAAAATTGGGGAAAAAATTGGGGAAAATTTGGGAAAATTGGGAAAAAATTGGGGAAAAATTGGGGAAAAAATGGGGAAAATTGGGGAAAAATTGGGGAAAAATGGGGGAAGAATTGGGGAAAAAATTGGGGAAAAATTTGGGGGAAAATTTGGGAAAAAAAATGGGGAAAATTTGGAGAAAAATTGGGGAAAAAATTGGGGAAAATTTCTGGAAAATTGGGAAAAATTTGGGGAAAAATTGGGGAAAAATTGGGGAAAAATTGGGGAAAAAATGGGGAAAATTGGGGGAAAAATTGGGGGAAAATTTGGGGAAAATTGGGGAAAAATTGGGGAAAATTTGGGGAAAAATTGGGGAAAAATTGGGAAAAAATTGGGGGAAAATTGGAAAAAAATTGGGGGAAAATTGGGGAAAATTTGGGGAAAAATTGGGGAAAAATTGGGGAAAATTTGGGAAAAAATTGGGGGGAAAATTGGGGAAAATTGGGGAAAAATTGGGGAAAATTTGGGAAAAAATGGGGAAAAATTGGGGAAAATTTGGGGAAAATTGGGGGAAAATTTGGGGAAAATATTGGGGAAAAAATGGGGAAAAATTGGGGAAAAAATGGGGAAAAATTGGGGAAAATTGGGAAAAAATTGGGGAAAATTTGGGGAAAAATTGGGGAGAAAATGGGGAAAATTGGGGAAAAAATTGGGGAAAAATTCGGAAAAAATTGGGGAAAAATTGGGAAAAAATTGGGGGAAAATTGGGGAAAAATTGGGGAAAATTTGGGGAAATTTGGGGAAAAATTGGGGAAAAAATTGGGAAAAATTGGGAAAATTTGGGGAAAAATTGGGGAAAAATTGGGGAAAAATTGGGGAAAAATTTGGGGAAAAATTGGGGAAAAAATGGGGAAAATATGGGAAAAAATTGGGGAAAATTTGGGGAAAAATTGGGGAAAATTTGGGAAAAATTTGGGGAAAAAATGGGGAAAAATGGGGAAAAAAATTGGGGAAAAATTGGGGAAAAATGGGGAAAATTGGGGAACAATTGGGAAAAATATTGGGGAAAATTTGGGAAGAAAATGGGGAAAAATTGGGAAAAAATTGGGGAAAATTTGGGGAAAAATTGGGGAAAAAATTGGGGAAAATTGGGGAAAAAATTGGGAAAAATATTGGGGAAAAATTGGGGAAAAATTGGGGAAAAATTGGGAAAAAATGGGAAAAATTTGGGGAAAATTTGGGGAAAATATTGGGGAAAATTGGGAAAAATATTGGGGAAAATTGGGGTAAAATTGGGAAAAATATTCGGGAAAAATTGGGAAAAAATGGGGAAAAATTTGGGGAAAATTTGGGGAAAAAATTGGGGAAAAATTGGGGAAAATATTGGGGAAAATTTGGGAAAATTTGGGAAAAATATTGGGGAAAAAATGGGGAAAAATTGGGGAAAAAATGGGGAAAAATTGGGGAAAATTGGGAAAAAATTGGGGAAAATTTGGGGAAAAATTGGGGAGAAAATGGGGAAAATTTGGGGAAAAAATTGGGGAAAAATTCGGAAAAAATTGGGGAAAAATTGGGGAAAAATTGGGGAAAATTGGGGAAAAAATTGGGGAAAATTGGGGAAAATTTGGGGAGAAAATGGGGAAAAATTGGGGAAAATTGGGGAAAAAATTGGGAAAAATTCAGAAAATATTTGGGAAAATTTGGGGAAAATTTCGGAAAAAAATTGGGGAAAAATGGGGAAAAAATTGGGGAAAAAATGGGAAAAATTTGGGGAAAAATGGGGGAAAAAATGGGGAAAAATTGGGAAAAAATTGGGAAAAATTTGGGGAAAATTTGGAATAATTTGGGGAAAATTGGGAAAAAAATGGGAAAAATTTGGGAAAACTTGGGGAAAAAATTGGGGAAAAATTGGGGAAAAATTTGGGGAAAAAATTGAGGAAAATTTGGGGAGAAAATGGGGAAAATTGGGGGAAAATTGGGAAAAATTTGGGGAAAAAATGGGAAAAAATTGGGGGAAAATTGGGGAAAAAATTGGGGAAAAATTTAGGAAAATATTGGGGAAAAATTGGGGAAAAATTGGGGAAAAATTTGGGGAAAAATTGGGGAAAAAATGGGGGAAAATTGGGGAAAATTTGGGGGAAAATTGGGGAAATTGGGGAAAAATTGGGAAAAAATGGGAAAAATTTGGGGAAAATTTGGGGAAAATATTGGGGAAAATTGGGGAAAAATTGGGAAAAATTGGGAAAAATCGTCCAAAATTAACCCAAAATTAACAACAATTAAATTAGAATTAGCATAAAATTAATTTTCCATTTTCCCCAAAATTTTTCTCCCAATTTTCCCCCAATTTTCCCCCAATTTTCTACAAAATTCTCCCAATTTTCCCCGAAATTTTTTCCAAAATTTCCCCAAAAATTTCCCCAAATTTTCTCCAAATTTTCTCCAATTTTCCCCACAAATTTCCCCCAATTTTTCCCAAAATTTTCTCCAAATTTTCCCCAAATTTTTTTAAATTTTCTCCAAATTTTCTCCCAATTTTTCCCCCAAATTTTCTCCAAATTTTTCCCGAATTTCCCGCAAATTTTCCCCAAAAATTTCCCCAAATTTTCTCCAAATTTTCCCCAAATTTTCCCCAATTTTTTTTCAAATTTCCCCCCAATTTTCCACAAAATTTTCCCCAAAAATTTCTCCAAAATTTCCCCCCAAAAATTCCCCAAATTTTCTCCAAATTTCCCCCAAACTTCCTCCAATTTGCCCCAAATTTTCCCCAAAATTTTCCCCAATTTTTCCCCAAATTTTCTCAAATATTTTTCCAAATTTTTTTCAAATTTTCTCCAGATTTTCCACAAAATTTTCCCCCCAAATTTTCTCCAAATTTTCCCCAAAAATTTCCCCAAATTTTCTACAAATTTTTCCCATTTTTTCGCCAAATTTTCTCCCAATTTTCCCCCAAATTTTTCCCAAAAATTCCCCCAAATTTCCCCCAATTTTTTCCCAAATTTCCCCCATTTTTTTACCCAGATTTTCTCCCAATTTCCCAAAAAATTTCCCCAAAATTTTTCCCCCAAATTTTCTCCAAATTTTCCAAATTTCCCCCAAATTTTCCCCAAAAATTTCCCCAAATTTTCTCCAAATTTCCCCCCAATTTTCCACAAAATTTTCCCCAAAAATTTCTCCAAAATTTCCCCCAAAATATTCCCCAAATTTTCCCCAAATTTTTTTCAAATTTTCTCCAATTTTCCCCCAAAAATTTCCCCAAATTTTCTACAAATTTTTCCCATTTTTTCCCCAAAATTTCTCCCAATTTTCCCCAAATTTTCCCCCAAAATTTCCCCAAATTTTCTCCAATTTCCCCCAAAAATTTCCCCCAAATTTCCTGCAAATTTTCCCCAATTTTCTCCAAAATTTCCCCAATTTTTCCCCAAATTTTTTTTCAAATTTTCTCCAAATTTCCCCCAAATTTTCCCCCAAAATTTCCGCCAATTTTTTCCAAATTTCCCCCAAATTTTCCCCAAAAATTTCCCCCAAATTTCTCCCAATTTTTCCCCAAATTTTTTTTCAAATTTCCCCCAAAAATTTCCCTCAAATTTTCTCCAAATTTCCCGCCAAATTTTCCTCAAATTTCCCCATTTGTTTTTAAATTTCCCCAAAAATTTTCCCCAAATTTTCCGAAAAATTTCCCCAAATTTCCCCAAAATTTTTCCCCCAAATTTTCTCCAAATTTTCCAAATTTCCCCCAAATTTCCCCCAAAAATTTCCCCAATTTTTCTCCAAATTTTCCCCCAATTTTCCCCCTGAATTTTCCCCATTTTTTCCCCAAAATTCCCCATTTTTTTTTCAATTTCCCCAAATTTTCCCCAAATTTCCCAAAAAATTTCCCCCAAATTTCCCCCAATTTTCCCCAAAATTTTTCCCCCAAATTTTCTCCAAATTTTCCAAATTTCCCCCAAATTTTCCCCAAAAATTTCCCCAATTTTCTCCAAATTTCCCCCAATTTTCCCCCATTTCCCCCTGAATTTTCCCCCATTTTTCCCCCAAAATTCCCCAATTTTTACCCAATTTCCCCAATTTTCCCCATTTTTTCCCCCAAATTTCCCTTTTTTTTTTTCCATTTCCCCAATTTTCTCCCAATTTTCCCCATTTTTCCCCAAAATTCCCCATTTTTTTAATTTCCCCAAATTTCCCCCAAATTTTCTCCAAATTTTCCCCAAAAATTTCCCCAAATTTTCTCCAAATTTTCTCCAATTTCCCCCACAAATTTCCCCCATTTTTTCCCAAAATTTCCCCCAAATTTTCCCCAGTTTTTTTCAAATTTTCCCCAAATTTCCCCCAATTTTTCCCAAAATTTTCTCCAATTTTCCCCCATTTTTTTCCCAATTTTCCCCCATTTTTTACCCAGATTTTCTCCAAATTCTCCCCAAGATTTTTCCAATTTTCCCAAAATTTTTTCCCCAAATTTTCTCCAAATTTTTCCAAATTTCCCCCAAAAATTTCCCCAAATTTTCTCCAATTTCCCCCAAAAATTTCCCCCAAAAATTTCCCCAAATTTTCCCCAATTTTTCCCAAATTTTTTTCCAAATTTTCCCCCATTTTTTACCCAGATTTCCCCCAAATTTTCCCCAAAAATTCCCCCAAATTTTCCCAAAATTTTTCCCCCAATTTTTCTACAAAATTCTCCCAATTTTCCCCGAAATTTTCTCCAAAATTTCTCCCAAATTTTCTCCAAATTTTCTCCAAAAATTTCCCCAAATTTTCTCCAAATTTTCTCCAAATTTTCTCCAATTTCCCCCAAATTTTCCCCCAAAATTTCCCCAATTTTTCCCAAATTTTCCCCGATTATCCCCCAAATTTTCTCCCAATTTTCCCCCCAAAATTTCCCCCAAATTTCTCCCCAAATTTCCCCAAATTTTCTCCAAATTTCCCCAAAATTTCCCCCAAATTTTAAAATTTTTTCCCCCATTTTCCCCATTCATTTCCAATTCCCCCCCAAATTTCCCCCATTTTTTCCCCAAAATTCCCCATTTTTTTCAATTTTCCCCAATTTTCCCCCAAATTTTCCCCAATTTCCCCATTTTTCCCCCAATTTTCCCCATTTTTTGTCAATTTCCCCAAATTTTCCCCATTTTTTCCCCAAAAATTTCCCTTTTTTCTCAATTTTTCCCCATTTTTCCCCCAATTTTCCCCAAGTTTTCCCCAAATTTTTCCCCAATTTTCCCCCAATTTTTTCCCAAATTTCCCCCATTTTTTTACCCAGATTTTCTCCAAATTTCCCCCCAAAATTTCCCCAATTTTCCCCCAAATTTTCCCAAATTTCCCCAAAAATTTCCCCAAATTTTCCCCAAATTTCCCCCAATTTTCCCCCCAAATTTCCCAATTTTCCCCCAATTTTCCCCAAATTTTTCATAAATTTCCCCCAATTTTCCCCCTGAATTTTCCCCATTTTTTCTCCAAATTCCCCCAATTTTTTTTCAAATTTCCCCCAATTTTTCCCCAAATTTTCCCCCAATTTTCCCCATTTTTTCCCCAAAATTCCCCATTTTTTTTCAATTTCCCCAATTTTTCCCCAATTTCCCCAATTTTCCCCCCAAATTTTCTCCAAATTTTCCCCCAAAATTTCCCCAATATTCCCCCAAAAATTTCCCCAATTTTCCCCATTTTACCCCAATTTTCCCCCAATTTTCCCCAAATTTTTACCCAATTTTCCCCAATTTTTCCCAATTTTTCCCCAATTTTCCCCCATTTTTCCCCATTTTTCCCCCAAATTTCCCCTTTTTTCCCCCAAATTTCCCAATTTTCCCCCAATTTTCCCCAATTTTTCCCCATTTTTTCCCCCAAATTTCCCCCAAATTTTCCCCAAATTTTCTCCCATTTTTTTCCCAATTTTCTCCCAATTATCCCCATTTTTTCCCCCAATTTTCCCCCAATTTTCCCCAAAAATTCCCCCAAATTTTCCCCCAAGATTTTTCCAATTTTCCCAAAATTTTTCCCCCAAAATTTCCCCCATTTTTTCCCCAAATTTTCTCCCAATTTTCTCCATTTTTCCCCCAAATTTTCCCAATTTTTCCCCAATTTTCCCCCAATTTTCCCCATTTTTCCCCCAATTTTTCCCCCATTTCCTCACCCAGCGCCTCCAGCAGCGTCTCCAGCACGAACCAGGATTTGGGGTCGGAATTTGGGGAATTTGGGCCCTTCTGGAAAGCCCAAAATGGCCCCAAAATCCTGGGCAGGGCCTCGGCCGCCACCTGGGACACCTCGGGCTGCTCCCAGTATAAACCAGTACAAACCAGTGAGGGGGAAATCAACCCAAAAAACCCCAAAATTCAGCCCAAAAATCCCCAAAAATTTGAGCCCAAAAATCCCCAAAAATTCAGCCCAAAATCCCCCAAAATTCAGCCCAAAAAATCCCAAAAATTGGAGTTAAAAAACCCCTCAAAATTCACACCAAAAATCCCCAAAAATTGGAGTTAAAACCCCTCAAAATTGACCCAAAAATGCCCAAAAATTCAGCCCCAAAATCCCCCAAAATTCACCCCAAAATTCCCCCAAAAATCCCAAAACTCGACCAAAAAAATCCCCCAAAATTCACCCCCCAAAATCGTCAAAATTCACCCCAAAATGGCCCAAAATTGGAGCCCAAAATCCCCAAAAATCCCCAAAAATTTGAGCCCAAAATCCCCCAAAATTCCCCCTAAAAAATCCCAAAAATTGGAGTTAAAAACCCCTCAAAATTGACCCAAAAATCCCCAAAATTTAGCCCAAAAATCACCCCAAGAATCTCCCAAAATTCACCCAAAATATCCCAAAAATTTGAGCCCAAAACCTCCCCAAAAATCCAAAAAAAATCCAAAAAAAATCACCCAAAATCCCCAAAAATTCCCCCCCAAAAATCCCCCAAATTCACCCCCAAAAATCTCCCAAAATTCACCCCAAAAATCCCCAAAAATTTGAACCCAAAATCCCCCAAAATTCCCCCTAAAAAATCCAAAAATTGGAGTTAAAACCCCTCAAAATTGACCCAAAAATCCCCAAAATTCAGCCCAAAAATCCCCAAAAATCACCCAAAATATCCCAAAAATTCAGCCCAAAAAATCCCAAAATTGGAGTTAAAAACCCCTCAAAATTCACCCACAAATCGCCAAAATTCACCCCAAAAATCCCCAAAATCTGTGCCCAAAATTGCCCAAAATTCACCAAAAAATCGCCCAAAATTCACCCCAAAAATCGCCCAAAATTCACCCAAAAAATCCCAAAAATTTGAGCCCCAAAAATCCCAAAATTCACCCCAAAATGGCCTAAAATTGGAGCCCAAAATTTAAAAAAAAATCCCCAAAAATTCCACCCAAAATTTGAGACAAAAATGTCTCAAAATTCACCCAAAAAATCCCCAAAATTCACCCCAAAATATCCCAAAAATTTGAGCCCAAAATCCCCCAAAATTCCCCTAAAAAATCCCAAAAATTGGAGTTAAAAACCCCTCAAAATTGACCCAAAAATCCCCAAAATTCACCACCAAAAATCCCCAAAAATCACCCAAAGAATCTCCCAAAATTCACCCAAAAATCCCAAAAATTTGAGCCCAAAATTAAAACAAAATCCCCAAAAATTCACCAAAATTTGAGACAAAAATGTCTCAAAATTCACCCCAAAAATCCCAAAAATTGGAGTTAAAAACCCCTCAAAATTGACCCAAAAATCCACAAAATTCAGCCCAAAAATCCCCAAAAATTTGAGCTCAGAATCTCCAAAATTCACCCCAAAAATCGCCCAAAATTCACCCAAAATATCCCAAAAATTTGAGCCTAAAAAATCCCAAAATTCACCCAAAAATCCCCAAAATTCAGCCCTAAAATCCCCAAAATTCACCCAAAAATCCCCAAAATTCAGCCCCAAAAATCCCCAAAATTCACCCCCAAAAATCCCAAAAAATTCACCCAAAATCCCCAAAAATTCCCCCCCAAAATTGTCAAAATTCACCCCAAAATCTCCCAAAAAAATTGAGGCCAAAATCTCCCAAAATTCACCAAAAAAATCCCAAAAATTGGAGTTAAAAACCCCTCAAAATTGACCCAAAAATCCCCAAAATTCAGCCCAAAAATCCCCAAAAATCACCCCCAAAAATCCCCCAAAATTCCCCCCCAAAATCGTCAAAATTCACCCCAAAATTCACCCAAAAATCCCAAAAATTTGAGCCCAAAAAATCCCCAAATTCACCCCAAAATGGCCCAAAATTGGAGCCCAAAATTTAAAAAAAAATCCCCAAAAATCCCCAAAAATTCAGCCCAAAAATCCCCAAAAATTCACCCAAAAAGTCCCAAAAATTGGAGTTAAAACCCCTCAAAATGGACCCAAAAATCCCCAAAATTCAGCCCCAAAATCCCCAAAATTCAGCCCCAAAATTGTCAAAATTCACCGCAAAAATCCCAAAAATTTGAGCTCAAAATCCCCAAAATCCACCCAAAAAAACGCCCAAAATTCACCCCAAAAATCCCAGAAATTTGAGCCCAAAATCCCCAAAATTCACCCCCAAAAATCCCAAAAATTGGAGTTAAAAACCCCTCAAATTTGACCCAAAAATCCCCAAAATTCACCCGAAAATTCCCCAAAAAATTGAGCCAAAATCCCCCAAAATTCCCCCTAAAAAATCCCGAAAATTGGAGTCAAAAACCCCTCAAAATTCACCCAAAAATCCTCAAAATTCAGCCCCAAAATCCCCAAAATTCAGCCCAAGAATCGCCCAAAATTCACCCAAAAAGCCAAAAATTGGCACCCAAAAATCCCCCCAAAAATCCCAGAAATTTGAGCCCAAAATCCCAAAATTCACCCCAAAATTCACCCAAAAATCCCAAAACTCGACCAAAAAAATCCCACGAAATTCACCCCAAAATGGCCAAAAATTGGAGCCCAAAAATCCCCAAAATTCACCCCAAGAATCTCCCAAAATTCACCCAAAAAATCCCCAAAATTCACCCCAAAATTCACCCAAAAATCGGAGTCAAAAACCCCTCAAAATTGACCCAAAAATCCCCAAAAATTCAGCCCAAAATCCCCAAAAATTCACCCAAAATTTGAGCCCAAAATCTCCAAAATTCACCCCAAAATTCACCCAAAAATCCCAAAACTCAGCCAAAAAAATCCCATTAAATTCACCCCAAAATGGCCCAAAATTGGAGCCCAAAAATCCCCAAAAATCCTCAAAAATTCACCTAAAAATTTGAGCCCAAAATCCCCCAAAATTCCCCCTAAAATCCCCCAAAATTCACCCCGAAAACATCCCAAAAATTGGAGTCAAAAACCCCTCAAAATTCACCCAAAAATCCCAAAATTCAGCCCAAAAATCCCCAAAAATTTGAGCTCAAATCCCCAAAATTCACCCCAAAATCGCCCAAAATTCGCCCAAAATATCCCAAAAATTTGAGCCTAAAAAATCCCAAAATTCCCCCCAAAATCCCAAAACTCGACCAAAAAAATCCCACGAAATTCACCCCAAAATGGCCCAAAATTGGAGCCCAAAAATCCCCAAAAATCCCCAAAAATTCACCCAAAATTTGACCCCCAAAATTCCCAAAATTTGGGGTTAAAAACCCCTCAAAATTGACCCAAAATCCCCAAAAATTCAGCCCAAAAATCCCCAAAATTGAATCTCAAAATTCCCCAAAATCGCCCAAGAATCTCCCAAAATTCACCCAAAATATCCCAAAAATTTGAGCCTAAAAAATCCCAAAATTCACCCAAAAATCCCCAAAATTCAGCCCCAAAAATCCCCAAAATTCACCCCCAAAAATCCCAAAAAATTCACACCAAAATCCCAAAAATTCCCCCCAAAATCGTCAAAATTCACCCCAAAATCTCCCAAAATTTGAGCTCAAAAAATCCCAAAATTCACCTAAAAATCCCAAAAGTTTCAGCCCAAAAAATCCCAAAATTCACCAAAATGGCCCAAAATTGGAGCCCAAAATTAAAAAAAAAATCCCCAAAAATTCACCCAAAATTTGAGACAAAAATGTCTCAAAATTCCCCCTAAAAAATCCCAAAAATTGGAGTTAAAAACCCCTCAAAATTCACCCAAAAATCCCCAAAATTCAGCCCAAAAAGTCCCAAAAATTTGAGCCCAAAATCTCCAAAATTCACCCCAAAATTCACCCAAAAATCCCCAAAAATTTGAGCCTAAAAAATCCCAAAATTCACCCAAAAATCCCAAAACTCGGCCAAAAAAATCCCACAAAATTCACCCCAAAATGGCCCAAAATTGGAGCCCAAAATTTAAAAAAAATCCCCAAAAATTTGAGCCCAAAATCCCCCAAAATTCCCCCTAAAAAATCCCAAAAATTGGAGTTAAAAACCCCTCAAAATTCGCCCAAAAATCCCCAAAATTCACCCCAAAAATCCCCAAAATTTGAGCTCAAAATTGCCCAAAATTTACCCAAAAATCCCATAAAATTCACCCCAAAATGCACCCAAAAAAATCCCCAAATTCACCCAAATATTCTAAGAAATTATGTCCTAAAAAACCCCAAAATTCACCCAAAAATCCCATAAAATTCAAAAAAAATCCCAAAAATTGGAGCCCAAAATCCCCTCAAAAATCCCAAAAATTGGGGCCCAAAATTCGTCCAAAATTCATCCAAAAAAAGCACCCAAAAGTCACCAAAATTCACCCAAAATTTCCAGAAAAATCCCCAAAAATTCACCCAAAAATCCACCCTAAAATCCCCAAAAAATTTTAAAAAATCCCAAAAATTGGAGCCCAAAATCCCCTCAAAAATCCCAAAAATTTGATCCCAAAAATCCCCTCAAAAATCCCAAAAATTTCATCCCAAAATCCCCTCAAAAATCCCGAAAATTTGATCCCAAAATCCCCTCAAAAATCCCAAAAATTTCATCCCAAAACCTCCCAAAAATCCTCCAAAAAAGCACCCAAAAAACCCCAAAATTTTGAACCCAAAATCCCCCAAATTTATCCCAAAATCCCCCAAAATTCCCCCTAAAAAATCCCAAAAATTGGAGTTAAAAACCCCTCAAAATTCGCCCCAAAATCCCAAAATTCAGCCCAAAAAATCGAAAAAATCCCCCAAAAATCCCCCAAATTCCCCCAAAAACCCCCCAAAATTCAGCCCAAAATCCCCCCCAAAAAATCCACCATAAAAAAAACCTAAAATTCACTGAAATTTTAACCCAAAAACCCCAAAATTCACCCCAAAAAATCCCAAAATTCACCCCGGTACCTCCAGTTCCTCTCTCAGCTCCCTCAGGGCCGCGGCCGCCGCCCCCCTGACGGCGCCCTCGGGGTCTCCCAGCCCGGCCCGCAGGGCCGCCAGGACCACGCCCAGATACCTGCGGGCCACGCCCACAAACGCTCAGACCACGCCCACAAACCCCCTCAAAACCTTTCCAAGCCCCGCCCACAATCCCATAAAAGGCACTAAGCAACGCCCATAACCTTTAAACCACGCCCACTACCTTTAAACTCCACCCACAGCCCCATAAAAGGCTTTAAACCCCACCCACAACCCTTAAACCCCACCCATAACCCCATAAAAGGCTTTAAACCCCACCCACAACCCTTAAACCCCGCCCTTTTTACCGTAAAAGGATTTAAATCTACCCACATTCCCATAAAAGGCTTCAAACCCCGCCCATTTTACCATAAAAGGCTTCAAACCCCGCCCATTTTACCATAAACCCCGCCTGTTTTCCATATACGGCCCAAACCCCGCCCCTTCCCGAGAAGCCACGCCCATTTTGCCCATATTAGGAGCTCACCGCTGGCGCAGGGCGGAGCCGCAGCCTCGCGCGATCGCGGCCAGCGCCAGCAGCGCCCCCTTGCGGCCGCCGGCGCAGCCGCCCCGACCCGGCCCCCTCCAGCAGCGGCAACTTCCGGGTTCGGCCCGACCCCAAAATCGCCGGAATTTCACCCAAAAAACGAGAGGGGGGAGGGGGGGAAGTGGCGGGGGAGGGCGGGGGAAGCGGGGGGAAGAGAAAAACGGGGAAAATTTGGGGGGAAAACGGCGAAAATCAGCAGAAAATCGGCAGAAAACGACCAAAAAAATGATAAAAAATTGGCAAAAAATGACTCAAAATACGATGAAAACGACCCAAAATCTGCACCTGGAGAGGCAAAAATTGGTAAAAATTTGGGTTTTGCCACAGAGGAGCCCAAAATTTCAAGATTTTCCCTCAGAATGTTTCGGATTTTTCAACATCAAGGTCGTGGAAGGGCGTTAAGAAAAAGCGCGGGAAAATGAAATAAAATTTTTAAAAAATGAATTAAAATGTGTAAATTTTTCCAATTTAGAAATTCTCCTGGATTTCACCCAAAATTTCTTATTTTTATCCACCAGGAAGGCAAAATTCCGAAATTTTGGCCCAGAATTTGATCCAGGAGTCACAAAATGCCCTCAGAAGGTCCTGAAAGGACAGGAAAAAAATCCCCGAAAATGAAAAAAAAAAATCGGAAAAAGTTAAAAAAAAAAATTCAAAAAAATTCTCAAAAAATTCCCAAATTTTTAAATTTTGCTTTGATCTCAAAATCCTTTAAATTCTCCCCAAAATTCTCCTGAGGATCTCCCAATTTGCCCCAAAAAGGTCCTGAAAAATTACAAAGAAATCACTGAAAACTTTTTTAAAATTCAGAAAAATTTGAAAAAAAAATTTAAAAAATTCCACAAAATTCCATAATTTTAAAATTTTTTACCAACCCCAAAATCCCCAGAATTGTCCCTAAAATTCCCCTCAAGATCTCCAAAATTACCCTAAATAAGGTCCTGAAAGGGCACAAAAAAACCCCCAAGGATCCTCAAAAACACCCCAAAAATTCCTAAAAATTTCAAAAAAATTCCATCAAAATCCCCCAAATTCAAAAATTTACTAAAAGTTCCCAAATTTTACCAAAATCCCCCAAATTTTCCTGAAAATTCTCCTCAGGATCTCCCAAAATTCAGTCTAAAAAGGGCCTGAAAGGTCAGAAAAAAACTCCAAAATTCCTCAAAAAAACCTCCAAAAATTTAATAAAAAATCCCCAAAACTTCAAATTTCCCTAAAATTTTTTAGATTTCCCTGAAAATTCACAGATTTTCCTGAAAATCCCATAAATTTTCATCAAAAATCCCCTCAGGATCTCCCAAATTCCCCCCAAAAAGGTCCTGAAAGGTCAGAAAAAAAAACCCCAAAATTCCTCAAAAAACACCAAAAAATTAAGAAAAAACCCAAAAAATTTAAAATTTCCCCAAAGTTTTTAAAGTTTTAATGAAAATTCACAAATTTTACCAAAATGTCCCAAATTTTCCTCAAAATTCCCCTCAGGATTTGCAAAATTTTTGCCATAAAAGGTCCTGAAAGGTCACAAAACCCCCAACATTTCTCAAAAAAAAAAACCCAAAAGTCCCAAAAATCCTCAAAAAATCCCCAAAAAATTTTTTAAAAATCACTTATTTTCCTTAAAATTTCCAATTTTTACCAAAATCTTCCAAATTTATCTCAAAATTTCCCTCAGGATCTCCCGAATTCCCGCCAAAAAAGGTCCTGAAAGGTCACAAAAAAACCCCAAAATTCCTTAAAAAACCCTCAAAAAATTCCCAGAAAAATCCTAAAAATTCCCTAAAAATTCCCCAAAACTTTCCCAAAATCCTAAATTTACCAAAATTTCCAAATTTTAACCGAAATTCCCCAAATTTCCCCTCAGGATCTTCCAAAATATCCCAAAAAAGGTCCTGAAAGGTCACAAAAAAATACCCAAAACCCCTTAAAAATGCCCTAAAAATTCCAAAAAAAATCCTAAAAAAATGCAAAAAAAACCCAAAATTTAAAAATTTTCTTGTTGTTTTTTAAAATTTTCCCAAAATTCCTGAATTTTTCCCCAAAACTCACCAATTCCTTGAGCAGCTTTTCAGGGGGGAGCCCCTGGGCCAGAGCATCCAGAACCTGAGGGGAGAAAATTTGGGTCAAAATCTCCCAAATTTGGGCAAAATTCCTAAAAAAAAGTGGAAATTTTTTGCTCAATTTTGGGTAAAATTAAAATAAAAGGGAAAGGGAAAAATTTGGGGGGAAATGGGGAAATGTAGGCAAAAAAATTGGGGCAAAATTTGGGAGAATTTTGGTTAAGAATTGATTTTTTTTTGTAAATTTGGAGGAAATTTTTGGGGTAAAATGTTGGAATTTTGGTATAAAAAGGAGGAAATGGCCAAAAAAATGGGAAATGTGACAGAAAAATTTGAAATAATGAGGGAAAAAATCTAGAAAATGGGAAAATTGCAATTAAATTGTGCAAAAAAATTAAAATTAACAATTGGGAAAAATGGGAGAAATTTTTAATAAAATGGGAAAATTTCAAATAAAATAAGAAAAATAATTCAAAAATGAGAAAGAATTCAAAATTAAATAGAAAAAAATCCTAAAAATGGGGGAAATTCTGACTAAAATGGGAAAAGAGAGAAAATATTGTCCAAAAGTCACCAAAAAAGGGGGGGAAATCCATAAAAATGGGAAAATTCTAAATAAAATAAGGAAAAGCCAAAAAAGGGAAAAATCCCCAGAATTTTGAGGATTTTTGGAGAATTTTTGGGGGAATTTTTTGGGGAATTTTAGGGAATTTTTTGTGATTTTTCTGAATTTTTTGGGGATTTTTTGGAAATTGTTTTGGAATTTTGGGGGAATTTTTTGGGGGAATTTTTGGGAATTTTTTGGATTTTTTTGAATTTTAGGGGGGAATTTTTAGGGAAATTTTTGAGATTTTTTGAGGATTTTTTTAAATTTTTGGGGAATTTCTTTGGGTTTTTGTTTTCAATTTTTGGAGAATTTTGGGGGAACTTTTTGAGACCTTTGGGAATTTCAGGAAAATCCCAAAATCCCAAAAAATAGAAAAAAATAAAAATTGGAAAAGATGGGGAAAAACCCAAAGAAATAGAAAAAATGAAAATTCTAAAAAAATGGGGGAAAAATCCCAAAAAATAGAAGAAAAAATTGGGAAAAAATGGGGAAAAATCCCAAAAAATAGAAAAAATTAAAAAATTGAAAAAAATGGGGAAAAATCCCAAAAATAGGAAAAATAAAAATTGTAAAAAATGGGGAAAAATCCCCAAAAAATAGGAAAAAAATTGGAAAAAAATGGGGAAAATTTCTAAAAAATAGAAGAAAAATTGGAAAAAATGGGGAAAAGTCACAAAAAATAGAAAAAAATAAAAATTGGGGAAAATGGGGAAAAATAAAAAAAAATTTAAAAAATTGGAAAAAATGGGGAAAAATCCGCAATAAATAGGAAAAATAAAAATTGGAAAAATGGGGAATAAAATCCCCAAAAAAAATTAGAAAAAAATTGGAAAAATGGGGGAAAATCCAAATAAAATAGAAAAAAAAAATTGGAAAAAATGGGGGAAAATCACAAAAAATAGGGAAAATAAAAATTGGGAAAAATGGGGAAAATTTCTAAAAAATAGAAGAAAAAATTTGAAAAAAATGGGGAAAAATCCCAAAAAATATGAAATAAAATTTGGAAAAAATGGGGAAAAATAAAAAAATAGAAAAAAAAATGGAAAAAAATAGAAAAAAATAAAAATTTGGAAAAAATTGGGAAAAATCCCCAAAATAGAAAATAAAAATTGGAAAAAATGGGGAAAAATCCCCCAAAAATAGAAGAAAAAATTGGAAAAAAAATGGGGAAAATCCCAAAAATAGGAAAAATAAAAATTGGGGAAAAGGGGGAAAAAATCCCCAATGAATTAGAAAAGAATGGGGAAAAAATGGGGAAAAATCCCCAATAAATTATAAAAGAATGGGGAAAAAATGGGGAAAAATCCCAAAAAAAATAGAAAAAATAAAAATTGGAAAAAATGGGGGAAAATCCCAAAAAATAGAAAAAATAAAAAATGGGGAAAAATCCCCAAAAATAGAAGAAATAAAAATTGGAACAAATGGGGAAAAATCCCCAATAAATAAGAAAAAAAAATGGAAAAAAAACCCCAAAAAATCCAAATAAAATTGGAAAAAAACCCCAAAAAATCCAAATAAAATTGGAAAAAAAAACCCCAAAAAATCCAAATAAAATTGGAAAAAACCCCCAAAAAATCCAAATTTAATGGGAAAAAACCCCCAAAAATCGCAGGAAACGCCTCTGAACTTGGGGATTTTTGGGGGAATTTTTGGGAATTTTGGGAATTTTTGGGAATTTTTTGGGAATTTTTTGGGAATTTTTGGTTACCTGAGCGGCTCCGTGGCGGGGGCAGGGCTGCCCCTCCCCCCCCGGCCAGGTCTCCTCAGGGTCGGGGCTTTGGGGCCTCAATGGGGAACAAAGGGGAACCAGGAGCCCCCTGAGGAGAAATGGGAGGAGACCCCCCCTGAGCAGGGCCTGCAAGCAGAACAAACCAGTATAAACCAGTATAAACCAGTATGGACCAGTATGGACCAGTATAAACCAGTATGGACCAGTATAAAGCAGGAAAAATGAGGAAAAATGAGGAAAAATCAGGAAAAAACTGAGGCACAAAGGAGCACCAGGAGCGCCCTGAGGAGGGCCTGTAACCAGAACAAACCAGTACAAACCAGTACAAACCAGTACAAACCAGTATAAACCAGTGACCCCAGCCCTACTGCAGCACCCCATCCCAGTATAAACCAGTATGGACCAGTATAAAGCAGGAAAAATGAGGAAAAATGAGGAAAAATCAGGAAAAAAACTGAGGCACAAAGAGGCACCAGGAGTGCCCTGAGCAGGGCCTGTAACCAGAATGAACCAGTATAAACCAGTATAAACCACTACAAACCAGTCCAAACCAGTATAAACCAGTGACCCCAGGCCTATCACAGCACCCCATCCCAGTATAAACCAGTATGGACCAGTATAAAGCAGGAAAAATGAGGAAAAATCAGGAAAAATCAGGAAAAAACTGAGGCACAAAGGGGAACCAGGAGCCCCCTGAGCAGGGCCTGTAACCAGAACAAACCAGAACAAACCAGTACAAACCAGTATAAACCAGTCCAAACCAGTATAAACCAGTACAAACCAGTATAAACCAGTGATCCCATCCCAGTATAAACCAGTATGGACCAGTATAAACCAGTATAAAGCAGGAAAAAATGAGGAAAATCAGGAAAAATCAGGAAAAATCAGGAAAAAACTGAGGCACAAAGAGGCACCAGGAGGCCCCTGAGCAGGGCCTGTAACCAGAACAAACCAGTACAAACCAGTACAAACCAGTACAAACCAGTACAAACCAGTACAAACCAGTCCAAACCACTACAAACAAGTGACCCCATCCCAGTATAAACCAGTATGGACCAGTATAAAGCAGTATAAAGCAGGAAAAATCAGGAAAAATCAGGAAAAAAACTGAGGCACAAAGAGGCACCAGGAGCGCCCTGAGCAGGGCCAGTAACCAGAACAAACCAGTACAAACCAGTACAAACCAGTATAAACCAGTCCAAACCAGTCCAAACCAGTGACCCCAGCACTATTGCAGCACCCCATCCCAGTATAAACCAGTATGGACCAGTATAAACCAGTATAGACCAGGAAAAACTGGGACACAAAGGGCAGCAGGAGCCCCCTGAGCAGGGCCTGTAACCACAACAAACCAGTACAAACCAGTATAAACCAGTACAAATCAGTGACCCCAGCCCTATCACAGCACCCCATCCCAGTATAAACCAGTATAAACCAGTATGGACCAGTATAAAGCAGGAAAAATGAGGAAAAATGAGGAAAAAGCAGGAAAAAACTGAGGCACAAAGAGGCACCAGGAGCGCCGTGAGGAGGGCCTGTAAACAGTACAAACCAGTACAAACCAGTATAAACCAGTAAAAACCAGTACAAACCAGTGACCCCATCCCAGTATAAACCAGTATAGACCAGTATGGACCAGTATGGACCAGTATAAAGCAGGAAAAATCAGGAAAAATCAGGAAAAAACTGGGGCACAAAGAGGAACCAGGAGCGCCCTGAGCAGGGCCTGTAACCAGAACAAACCAGTACAAACCAGTACAAACCAGTACAAACCAGTGACCCCATCCCAGTATAAACCAGTATAAACCAGTATAAACCAGGAAAAACCAGGAAAAATCAGGAAAAAACTGGGGCACAAAGAGGCACCAGGAGGCCCCTGAGCAGGGCCTGTAACCAGAACAAACCAGTACAAACCAGTACAAACCAGTACAAACCAGTACAAACCAGTACAAACCAGTGACCCCATCGCAGTATAAACCAGTATGGACCAGTATGGACCAGTATGGACCAGTATAAACCAGTATAAACCAGTATAAAGCAGGAAAAATGAGGAAAAAACTGAGGCACAAAGAGGCACCAGGAGGCCCCTGAGCAGGGCCTGTAACCAGAACAAACCAGTACAAACCAGTATAAACCAGTATAAACCAGTACAAACCAGTCCAAACCAGTGACCCCATCCCAGTATAAACCAGTATGGACCAGTATAAACCAGTATAAAGCAGGAAAAACCAGGAAAAACCAGGAAAAACTGAGGCACAAAGAGGCACCAGGAGGCCCCTGAGCAGGGCCTGTAACCACAACAAACCAGAACAAACCAGTAAAAACCAGTCCAAACCAGTACAAACCAGTACAAACCAGTGACCCCAGCACTATCACAGCACCCCATCCCAGTATAAACCAGTATGGACCAGTATGGACCAGTATAAAGCAGGAAAAATGAGGAAAAACTGGGGCACAAAGGGGAACCAGGAGCCCCCTGAGCAAGGCCTGCAACCAGAACAAACCAGTACAAACCAGTCCAGACCACTACAAACCAGTACAAACCAGTGACCCCATCCCAGTATAAACCAGTATGGACCAGTATGGACCAGTATGGACCAGTATAAAGCAGGAAAAATCAGGAAAAATCAGGAAAAATCAGGAAAAAACTGGGGCACAAAGAGGCACCAGGAGTGCCCTGAGCAGGGCCTGTAACCAGAACAAACCAGTACAAACCAGTCCAGACCAGTACAAACCAGTACAAACCAGTGATCCCATCCCAGTATAAACCAGTATGGACCAGTATGGACCAGTATGGACCAGTATAAAGCAGGAAAAATCAGGAAAAACCAGGAAAAATCAGGAAAAACTGAGGCACAAAGAGGCACCAGGAGCGCCCTGAGCAGGGCCTGCAACCAGAACAAACCAGAACAAACCAGTATAAACCAGTACAAACCAGTACAAACCAGTACAAACCAGTATAAACCAGTGACCCCATCCCAGTATAAACCAGTATGGACCAGTATGGACCAGTATAAAGCAGGAAAAATGAGGAAAAATCAGGAAAAATCAGGAAAAAACTGAGGCACAAAGAGGGACCAGGAGCGCCCTGAGGAGGGCCTGTAACCAGAACAAACCAGTATAAACCAGTACAAACCAGTACAAACCAGTACAAACCAGTGACCCCATCCCACTATAAACCAGTATGGACCAGTATGGACCAGTATGGACCAGTATAAAGCAGGAAAAATGAGGAAAAAAACAGGAAAAACCAGAAAAAACTGAGGCACAAAGAGGCACCAGGAGCGCCCTGAGGAGGGCCTGTAACCAGAACAAACCAGTACAAACCAGAACAAACCAGTACAAACCAGTACAAACCAGTACAAACCAGTGACCCCATCCCAGTATAAACCAGTATGGACCAGTATGGACCAGTATAAACCAGGAAAAATGAGGAAAAATCAGGAAAAATCAGGAAAAAACTGAGGCACAAAGAGGCACCAGGAGCGCCCTGAGCAGGGCCTGTAACCAGAACAAACCAGTACAAACCAGTACAAACCAGTACAAACCAGTATAAACCAGTCCAAACCAGTCCAAACCAGTGACCCCAGCACTATTGCAGCACCCCATCCCAGTATAAACCAGTATAAACCAGTATAAACCAGGAAAAATCAGGAAAAATCAGGAAAAACTGAGGCACAAAGAGGCACCAGGAGCGCCCTGAGCAGGGCCTGCAACCAGAACAAACCAGTACAAACCAGTACAAACCAGTATAAACCAGCACAAACCAGTATAAACCAGTACAAGCCAGTGACCCCATCCCAGTATAAACCAGTATGGACCAGTATGGACCAGTATAAAGCAGGAAAAATGAGGAAAAACCAGGAAAAATCAGGAAAAATCAGGAAAAAACTGAGGCACAAAGAGGCACCAGGAGCGCCCTGAGCAGGGCCTGTAACCAGAACAAACCAGTACAAACCAGTACAAACCACTACAAACCACTACAAACCACTACAAACCACTACAAACAAGTGACCCCATCCCAGTATAAACCAGTATAGACCAGTATGGACCAGTATGGACCAGTATAAAGCAGGAAAAATCAGGAAAAACCAGGAAAAAACTGAGGCACAAAGAGGCACCAGGAGCGCCCTGAGGAGGGCCTGTAACCAGAACAAACCAGAACAAACCAGTACAAACCAGTATAAACCAGAACAAACCAGTGACCCCAGCCCTATCACAGCACCCCATCCCAGTATAAACCAGTATGGACCAGTATAAACCAGTATAAAGCAGGAAAAACCAGGAAAAAACTGGGGCACAAAGAGGCACCAGGAGCCCCCTGAGCAGGGCCTGTAACCAGAACAAACCAGAACAAACCAGTATAAACCAGTACAAACCAGTACAAACCAGTACAAACCAGTGACCCCAGCACTATTGCAGCACCCCATCCCAGTATAAACCAGTATGGACCAGTATAAACCAGTATAAAGCAGGAAAAATGAGGAAAAATGAGGAAAAATCAGGAAAAAACTGAGGCACAAAGAGGCACCAGGAGCGCCCTGAGCAGGGCCTGTAACCAGAACACACCAGTACAAACCAGTACAAACCAGTATAAACCAGTCCAAACCAGTACAAACCAGTGACCCCAGCCCTATCACAGCACCCCATCCCAGTATAAACCAGTATGGACCAGTATAAACCAGTATAAACCAGGAAAAACTGAGGCACAAAGAGGCACCAGGAGGCCCCTGAGCAGGGCCTGTAACCAGAACAAACCAGTACAAACCAGTATAAACCAGTATAAACCAGTATAAACCAGTGACCCCAGCCCTATCACAGCACCCCATCCCAGTACAAACCAGTATAAACCAGTATAAACCAGTATAAAGCAGGAAAAATCAGGAAAAAAACTGGGGCACAAAGAGGCACCAGGAGCGCCCTGAGCAGGGCCTGTAACCAGAACAAACCAGTATAAACCAGTAAAAACCAGTACAAACCAGTAAAAACCAGTACAAACCAGTATAAACCAGTGACCCCAGCCCTATCACAGCACCCCATCCCAGTATAAACCAGTATAAACCAGTATAAACCAGTATAAACCAGTCTCAAAACCACCATTTTTCTCCATTTTCCCCCATTTTTCCCCCTTTTAGAGCCCCCAAATCCCCTCAAAATCCCCCAAAATCCCCTCCCAGTTTGTCCCAGTCCCCTCCCAGTATAAACCAGTACAAACCAGTATCAAAAGCACCAATTTTTCTCCAGTTTTCCCATTTTTGAGCCTTTTCATGCCCCCAAATCCCCTCCCAGTTTATCCCAGTCCCTCCCAGTTCATCCCAGTCCCTCCCAGTTTGATCCCAGTCCCTTCCAGTTCCCTCCCAGTTTATCCCAGTTTGCTCCCAGTCCCTCCCAGTTTGTCCCAGTCCCCTCCCAATATAAACCAGTATAAAAAATCCCCTTTAATGCCAATTTTTCTCTTATTTTTGACCCTTTTAGCGCCCCAGAATCCCCCAAATCCCCTCCCAGTCCATCCCAGTTTGTCCCAGTTCCCTCCTAGTTCATTCCCAGTCCCCTCCCAGTATAAACCAGTACAAACCAGTATAAACCAGTCCCTTCCTAGTATGAAACCAGTATCAAAATCAATAATTTTTCTCCATTTTTCCCGTTTTTGAGCCTTTTACAGCCCCAAAATCAACTCAAATCCCCTCCCAGTCCATCCCAGTTCGCTCCCAGACCCCTCCCAGTATAAACCAGTACAAACCAGTCTCACCCTGGGTCTCTTCTGGGCCAGGAACGTCAGCGTGGCCAAGGCCCGAACCCTCACGGTGTCACCCCTGCATTCGTCCTTGGCCACCTGAGGGGGACAAATCCCACCTGAACATTCCCAAAAATCCTCCAGGGGAAGGGGCAGGGATTCCCAAAATCTGGGAATTGCCCCCAGAAATTGGAATTCTCCAAAAATTCCAGGAATTTCCTGAAAATTTGGGGAATGGCCCCAAAAATCCCCATTGGGTTTAATGGGGTAGACCTGATGTCCTTGAATTTCCATTGACTTTAATGGGGTAGACCTGGTGTCCAAAATTCCCCATTGACTTTAATGGGGTAGACCTGTTGTCCAAACTTCCCCATTGACATCAATGGGGTAGACCTGGTGTCCGTAAATCCCCATTGACTTTAATGGGGTAGACCTGGTGTCTATAAATTCCCATTTACTTTAATGGGGTAGACCTGGTGTCCAAAAATCCCCATTGACTTTAATGGGGGTAGACCTGGTGTCCAAAACTCCCCATTAGAATGAATGGGGCTAGACCTTGTGTCTATAAATCCCTATTGACTTTAATAGGGGTAGACCTGGGGTCCTTAAATCCCCATTGACTTTAATGGGGTAGACCTGGTGTCCCTGAATTCCCATTGACTTTAATGGGGGTAGACCTGGTGTCCAAAATTCTCCATTGACTTTAATGGGGTAGACCTGGTGTTCCTGAATTCCCATTGACTTTAATGGGGTAGACCTGGTGTCCAAAATTCCCCATTGGAATGAATGGGGTAGACCTGGTGTCCATAAATCCCCATTGGAGTAAATGGGGGTAGACCAGGTGTCCTTGAATTCCCATTGACTTTAATGGGGTAGACCTGGTGTCCAAAAATCCCCATTGCCTTCAATGGGGTAGACCTGGTGTCTTTCAATTCCCATTGACTTTAATGGGGTAGACCTGGTGTCCTTAAATGCCCATTGACATCAATGGGGTGGACCTGGTGTCCAAATTTCCCCATTGACTTTAATGGGGTAGACCTGATGTCCTTAAATCCCCATTGACTTTAATGGGGTAGACCTGGTGTCCAAAATTCTCCATTGACTTTAATGGGGTAGACCTGGTGTCCCAAATTCCCCATTGACTTTAATGGGGTAGACCTGGTGTCCCAAATTCCCCATTGACTTCAATGGGGTAGACCTGTTGTCCAAAATTCCCCATTGGATTCAATGGGGTAGACCTGGTGTCCAAAATTCCCCATTGACTTTAATGGGGTAGACCTGGTGTCCAAAATTCCCCATTGACTTTAATGGGGTAGACCTGGTGTCCAAAATTCTCCATTGACTTTAATGGGGGTAGACCTGGTGTCTGAAATTCTCCATTGACTTTAATGGGGTAGACCTGGTGTCCATAAATCCCCATTGACTTTAATGGGGTAGACCTGGTGTCTATAAATCCCCATTGACTTTAATGGGGGTAGACCTGGTGTCCAAAATTCCCCATTGACTTTAATGGGGTAGACCTGGTGTCTGAAATTCCCCATTGACTTTAATGGGGTAGACCTGGTGTCCAAAATTCTCCATTGACTTTAATGGGGGTAGACCTGGTGTCCTTGAATTCCCATTGACTTTAATGGGGTAGACCTGGTGTCCTTAAATCCCCATTGACTTTAATGGGGTAGACCTGGTGTCCTTAAATCCCCATTGACTTTAATGGGGGTAGACCTGGTGTCCAAACTTCTCCATTGACTTTAATGGGGTAGACCTGATGTCCAAAATTCCCCATTGACTTTAATGGGGTAGACCTGGTGTCCAAAATTCTCCATTGACTTTAATGGGGGTAGACCTGGTGTCCTTGAATTCCCATTGACTTTAATGGGGTAGACCTGGTGTCCTTAAATCCCCATTGACTTTAATGGGGTAGACCTGGTGTCCTTAAATCCCCATTGACTTTAATGGGGGTAGACCTGGTGTCCAAACTTCTCCATTGACTTTAATGGGGTAGACCTGGTGTCATTAAATCCCCATTGACTTCAATGGGGTAAAGCTAGTGTCCTTTAATTCCCATTGACTTTAACGGGGGTAGACCTGGTGTCCAAAAATCCCCATTGACTTTAATGGGGGTAGACCTGGTGTCCCTGAATTCCCATTGACTTTAATGGGGTAGACCTGGTGTCCAAAATTCCCCATTGACTTTAATGGGGTAGACCTGGTGTTGTTAAATCCCCATTGACTTTAATAGGGTAGACCTGGTGTCCAAACTTCCCCATTGACTTCAATGGGGTAGACCTGATGTCCAAACTTCCCCATTGACTTTAATGGGGTAGACCTGGTGTCCCTGAATCCCCATTGCCTTCAATGGGGTAGACCTGGTGTCCCAAATTCCCCATTGACTTTAATGGGGTAGACCTGGTGTCCAAACTTCCCCATTGACTTTAATGGGGTAGACCTGGTGTCCTTGAATTCCCATTGACTTTAATGGGGTAGACCTGGTGTCCCTAAATCCCCATTGAATTTAATGGGGTAGACCTGGTGTCCAAACTTCCCCATTGACTTTAATGGGGGTAGACCTGGTGTCCAAAATTCCTCATTGACTTTAATGGGGTAGACCTGGTGTCCCTAAATCCCTATTGGATTTAATGGGGTAGACCTGGTGTCCACAAATCCCCATTGACTTTAATGGGGGTAGACCTGGTGTCCCAAATTCCTCATTGACTTCAATGGGGTAGACCTGGTGTCCTTGAATTCCCATTGGAATGAATGGGGTAGACCTGGTGTCCCTGAATTACCATTGACTTTAATGGGGTAGACCTGGTGTCCCTGAATCCCCATTGACTTTAATGGGGGTAGACCTGATGTCCTTAAATCCCCATTGACTTTAATGGGGGTAGACCTGGTGTCCAAAATTCCCATTGGTTTCAATGGGGGTAGACCTGGTGTCCAAAATCCCCATTGATTTTAATGGGGTAGACCTGATGTCCTTAAATCCCCATTGACATCAATGGGGTAGATCTGGTGTCCATAAATCCCCATTGACTTTAATGGGGTAGACCTGATGTCCAAATTTCCCCATTGGATTCAATGGGGTAGACCTGGTGTCCAAATTTTCCCATTGACTTTAATGGGGTAGACCTGGTGTCCTTAAATCCCCATTGACTTTAATGGGGTAGACCTGGTGTCCCTGAATCCCCATTGACTTTAATGGGGGTAGACCTGATGTCCTTAAATTCCCATTGACTTTAATGGGGGTAGACCTGGTGTCTGAAATCCCCATTGACTTTAATGGGGTAGACCTGGTGTCCAAACTTCTCCATTGACTTTAATGGGGGTAGACCTGGTGTCCTTAAATCCCCATTGACTTTAATGGGGGTAGACCTGGTGTCCAAACTTCTCCATTGACTTTAATGGGGTAGACCTGGTGTCCAAAATTCCCCATTGGATTCAATGGGGTAGACCTGATGTCCGAAATCTTTTAGGGTTAAAAATCTCAATTTTAGGATAAGAACTCCCAAATTTTGAGCTAAAAAAGGGACATTTTTGGGCTTACCTGGAGGCAGAGCTCCAGCATGGGCCTCAGATGTGGGATCAGGGATTCAGGATTGGTTTCCAGGAATTCATCCAGGACTTCCAGAGCATTGGCCCCACGGTCCTGGAAGGAAAATTCCCAAAATTCAGCCCAAAATTTCCCCCAAAATTCATCATTTTAGCCCCAAATTTCCCCTGAATTTTACAATTTCAGTCTCAAATTTCCCTCACACTTCTCCCAAATTCCCCCAGATTTCCCCTTCAAAGTTTTCCCCAAATTCCTCCAGAATTTCCCCAAATTTCAACTCCTGATTTGCCCCAAAATTCCCAATTCCACCTCAAATTTTTCCCATTTAAACCCAAATTTTCCTCCCTAAATTTGTCCCAAATTCAGGTCAAAATTTCCCCAAATTTTCTTATATTAACCCCAAATATTCCATTAAATTTTCCCAAAGTTCCAAAAACATTTCCCCCCATTTTTTTCCCCATTTCAGTCCTAAATTTCCCCAAAATTTCCCATTTTAGTTCCAAATTTGTCTCAAATTTCCCCAAAATTTTCCCCCAAATTTTCTAATTCGAGGTCCAAGTTTCCCCTTGAATTTTCCTAAATTTCAAAAAAATTTCCCCCATTTTTTCCCCATTGCAACCCCAAATTTCAGCCCCAAATTTCCACAATTTCCCCCCCAATTTATCCAAAATTTTTTTATTTTCCCCCCAAAATTTCATCCCAAAATTTCCCAATTTTAACCCCAATTTTGTCCCAAATCCCCCCAAAATTTCCCTCCAATTTTCCCCTTAAAGTTTCCAAAAATTCCTCAAAATTTCCCCATTTTAGTCCCAAAACTGTCCCAAATCCCTCCAAAATTCTCCCAAATTTCAGCCCCAGATTTCCCCAAATTCCCCCAATTTTTCTACAATTTCAGCCCCAAATTTTTCCTCCAATTTTAGCCCAAATTTCCCCTAAATTTGCCTCTAATTTTTCCCATTTCAGCCCCAAAATTTCCCAAATTCTCCCCCAAAATTACCCCAAATTTTCTCATTTTAGCCCCAAATTTCCCCTTAAATTTTCCCAAATTTGTCTGAAATTTCTCCCAGATTTCCCCCAAAATTTCCCCCAATTTTTTCCCATTTCAACCCCAAATTTTTCCCAAATTCCTCTCAAAATTTCCCCTAAAATTAAAAAAAATTATTCATTTTAGACCCAAATTTTGCCCAAATTACCCCAAATTCCCCCTTAAATTTCCCCAAAATTTTCCCCATTTTAGCCCCAAATTTCCCATTTTTTTCTCCAATTTTAGCCCAAATTTCCCCCCAAAATTTCCCAAAAATTTCAGAAAAAAATTCCTCATTTTAGCCTCAATTTTCCCCATTTTAGCCCAAATTTCCCCCCAAAATTTCCCCAAAATTCCAGAAAAAATTCCTCATTTTAACCTCAATTTTCCCCATTTTAGCCCCAAATTTCTGAATTTTTTCTCCAATTTTAGCCCAAATTTCCCCCCAAAATTTCCCAAAAATTTCAGAAAAAATTCCTCATTTTAGCCTCAATTTCCCCCATTTTAGCCCCAAATTTCTGAATTTTTTCTCCAATTTTAGCCCAAATTTCCCCAAAAATTTCAGAAAAAATTCCTCATTTCAGCCTAAAATTTTCCCCTATTTTAGCCCCAAATTTCTTCTCCAATTTTAGCCCAAATTCCCCTCAAATTCTCCCCAAAATTTCCTTTTAAATTTTCCAAAATTTCCCAAAAAATTCAGAAAAAATTCCTCATTTTGGCCTCAATTTTCCCCCATTTTAGTCCAAATTTTCCAAATTTTTTTCTCCAATTTTAGCCCAAATTTCCCCCCAAATTCTCCCCAACATTTCCCAAAAGATTCAGAAAAAATTCCTCATTTTAGCCCCAAATTTCCCCCATTTTAGCCCCAAATTTCCACATTTTTTCTCCAATTTTAGCCCAAATTTCCCCAAAAATTTCAGAAAAAATTCCTCATTTCAGCCTAAAATTTTCCCCATTTTAGCCCCAAATTTCCAAATTTTTTCTCCAATTTTAGCCCAAATTTCCCACCCAAATTCTCCCTAAATTTTCCCCAAAAATTCAGAAAAAAATCCTCATTTTAACCTCAATTTTCCCCCATTTTAGCCCCAAATTTCCCCCAAAATTCCAAATTTTCCCCAATTTTTTCCATTTTAGCCCAAATTTCCCCCAAATTTATCAATTTTAGCCCCCAAAATTCCCAAATTTGCCCAAAATTCCCCATTTTTACCTCATCCAGGCTCAGCAGCTCCTCCAGCACCGCCAGGACCTCGGGCACCAGAGAGCGAAGCAAATTCTGAGGGAAAAAATCCAAATTTTGGGTCAGAAAAGCCAAATTTTCCCCCAAAATCCCTAAATTTTGCCCCAAAACCAGCAAAATTTGAGTAAAAATGCCAAGTTTTGGTCCAAAAAATTCAAATTTTTACCCCAAAATTCCAATTTTCGCCCCAAAATCTCAACCTTAGAATCAGAAAATCTGAATTTTAGCTAAAAAAACAAAATTTTCACTCCAAAAATTTGAATTTTGCTGAAAAATTAAAAAATTTTGACCCAAAAATTCAGAATTTTGCCCCAAAACAAGAAAAATTTGGTAAATCCCAAATTTTTCCTCAGAAAATCCAAATTTTGAATCAAGAATCCCTGAAATTTAAGGCCAGAAATCCAAAATTTAAGCTCAAAAATTTCAATTTTTGCCCCCAAACCCATAAATTTCACCCTAAAAATGCCAAATTTTTCCTCAAAAATCCAGAATTTTGCCCCAAAACCAGAAAAATTTGGTTAAAAACCCCAAATTTTTCCTCAGAAAATCCAATTTTAGGGTAAAAAACCCATGAATTTTGGGTAAAAAAACCTGAATTTGGGGTCAAACATCCCCAAATATTGGGCTGAAAATCCAAAATTTCGGCTGAAAAATCTCAATTTTCGCCCCCAAACCCCCAAATTTCACCCTAAAACCACCAAATTTTTTCTCAAAAATCCAGAATTTTGCCCCAAAATCCCCAATTTTTCCCCCAAATCCCCAATTTTGCCCCAAAATGCCCGAAATTCCCCATTTCTCACGGTTTTTTTTTGTGTCCCAGGACAGGCAGGAGCTCCCTCAGGGCCCTCAGGGCGGCTCCGACACTTCCGGGGTCTCTGAGGGCCCCGAGCCCCGCCCGGATCAGGGACAGGAGGGCGGGGCCTCGAGGGGAGAGGGCGGGGCCAGCCACGGCCAAGGCCACGCCCACAACGCTCAGCGCTCCCTGAAGGACAGAAAAAAAATTGAAAAAAAAAAAAAAAACTTTGGGGATTTTTTAAAATTTTTTGGGGTTTTTTTCAGAATTATTTTTTTAGAATTTAAGGTGAATTTTTAATGAATTTTTTCTGTATTTTTAGGGATGTTTTTTTATTATTTTTTGGGGGGATTTTTCTGGGGTGTTTCCCCCCCCTCCCCGAGGGCAGAGCTTTGAGGGGAGAGGGCGGGGCCAGCCACGGCCAAGGCCACGCCCACAACGCTCAGCGCTCCCTGAAGGACAGAAAAAAAATTGAAAAAAAAAAAAAACTTTGGGGATTTTTTAAAATTTTTGGGGGTTTTTTTCAGAATTATTGTTTTAGAATTTTTGGTGAATTTTTAATGATTTTTTTCTGTATTTTTAGGGATTTTAAATCACTTTTTGGGGGGATTTTTCTGCGGTGTTTCCCCCCCTCCCCGAGGGCAGGGCCTTGAGGGGAGAGGGCGGGGCCAGCCACGGCCAAGGCCACGCCCACAACGCCCAGCGCTCCCTGAAGGCCACAAACAAAATTGAAACAAAATTAAAAATTTTTGGGGTTTTCTTTAGATTTTTTTGGAGTTTTTTCAGAATTATTTTTTTAGAATTTTGGTGAATTTTTAATGATTTTTTTCTGTATTTTTAGGGATTTTTTTTATTATTTTTTGGGGGGATTTTTCTGGGGTGTTTCCCCCCCTCCCCGAGGGCAGGGCCTTGAGGGGAGAGGGCGGGGCCAGCCACGGCCAAGGCCACGCCCACAACGCTCAGCGCTCCCTGAAGGAACGAAACAAAATTGCAACAAAATTAAAAATTTTTAGGGGTTTTTTTCCACAATTTTTTGGGGGTTTCTTTTTAATTTTTTTGTAGAATTTTCGGTGAATTTTTAATGATTTTTTTCTGCATTTTTAGGGATTTTTTTTTATTATTTTTTGGGGGGATTTTTCTGGGGTGTTTCCCCCCCTCCCCTCAAAGTTGAAATTCCCCCCCAGGAGGGCGGGGCCTCGAGAGGGCGGGGCCAGCCACGGCCAAGGCCACGCCCACAACGCCCAGCGCTCCCTGAGGGACAGAAACAAAATTGCAACAAAATTTAAAATTTTTAGGGTTTTTTTTAATTTTTTGGGGTTTTTTTAATTTTATTTTATTTAGAACTTTTCTTAAATTTTTTATGATTTTTTCTGTATTTTTGGGGATTTTTAAAAAAATATTTCTGGGGGATTTTTTGCATTTTTTTGAGAATTTTACTGAGTTTTCTATGATTTTTTTGTTGATTTTTTGGAATTTTTTAAGGATTTTTTGGGATTTTTGGGGGGAATTTTTGGGGGATTTTTTAAGATTTTTAGAAGCATGTTTTAGCAATTTTTGGGGGGAATTTTTGGGTTTTTTTAAGATTATTAAGATTTTATTCAGGAATTTTTTTGGAATTTTTTGTGAAAATAATTTCAGATTATTTTTTGATTTTTGAGATTTTTTAGGGATTTTTGGAGAACATTTTGAGGGATTTTTTAGATTTTTAATTGATTTTTAAACAAAATTTTCTAGATTTTTTTGAGGCTTTTTTAGGATTTTGGGAGATTTTTTTACATTTTTTGGGGGGATTTTTTTAAGGATTTTTTAAAATTTTTTCCCCAAAATTTTAGGATATTTTGGGGCATTTTTTTGCAAATTTTACAGATTCTATTTTTAAATTTTGGGGGATTTTTTGCGAGGATTTGGAGGAAACTTTCGGGAAATTTTGATGGAATTTTTGGGGTTTTTTAAGGATTTTTTAGGATTCTTTTGGGACTTTTTGGGGGGGATTATTTGGGATTTTTTGGGGGGAATTTTGGAGATTTTTTGAATAATTTTGGGGATTTTAATGTGAATTTTTGAAGATTTTTTGGGGGATTTTTGGGCGAATTTTTAGGACTTTTTTGAGACAATTTCGTGATTTTTTTTCAAAATTTTTTGGGGATTTTTAAGATATTTTTGGAAATTTTTTAATCTTGGGATGTTCAGGGATTTTTTTGTGATTTTTTGAGGAATTTTGCAGGAAATTTTTGGGATTTTTTTTTTATTTTGGGGAAATTTTTTGGGCAATTTTATTGAAAATTTTTGGGGAAATATTTTTGGGAATTTATGGGATTTTTTGGGAATTTTTTTCAGGGATTTTTGGGGATTTTTTTGAGAACATTTTACCAGCATTTTCCAGATTTTATTCCAAATTTTGGGAGGATTTTTTTCAGAATTTTTAAGGAATTTTAAGGCAATTTTTGAATTTTTTTACCATTTTTGTGGGCTTTTTTTCGGATTTTTGCCATTTTTTAAAGGATTTTTTCCCTTTTTTTTCCCTCATTTCTTTGGGCTTTTAAAAAATTTGAATATTTTCCTAAATTCCCCAATTTTTAGGCTTCTCACCTCCATTTTCTGGGGGTCCCTCGCCGCCTCCTGGATCCATTTTTCCAGCGGTTCCCAAAATTTGGGGCCCCCCAGGAGCAGCAGCCTCGCCCCGAGCTGCCCCAGGGCCCCTCTGCTGCAAGAACTGGGCAGAAAAACCCCAAAATTCCCAAAAAATCCCAAAACTCCCCCAAAATCCTAAAATTTGGGTTAAAAAAATCCCATTTTTAAGCCAAAAAATCCCATTTTTAAGCCAAAAAAATCCATTTTTTTAGCAAAAAAATCCCATTTTTTTCACCCAAAATTGGCTTTTTTCAGTGAAAAATTCAGATTTTTTTTGGAGAAATTTTTCATTTTCAGCCCAAAAATTCTTTTTTGCCCAAATTTCTCATTTTTCCCCAAATTCCCAATTTTCATCCACAAAATGCCCATTTTCCCCATGTTCCCCCTTTCTGACCCAAAATTCCCAATTTTATTTCTCAAAATTCTCCAAATTTCCAAACTTTTGGATGAGATTCCCAATTTTTAGTAAAAAATCCCCTTTTTTATTCAAAAAATTCCAAATTTTTCCCCCAAATTTCCCCTTTTTGTCCCAAAACTCCGATTTGAACCCTAAAATTCCCCCCCAAAAAATTCCCCATAAAATTAATTCCCAAATTCCCCAAATCCCCAAAATTTGGGATAAAAAATATTCAATTTTTTTAGAAAAAAAATCAGATTTTTTTCACAAAAATCACCTTTGTTTTAGTCAAAAATTCCCTTTTTTGGGGGTTAATTTTTTCATTTTCTGTCCAAAAATTCTTTTTTTCCCCCAAATTTTTGGTTTTAATCCAGAATTTCTGATTTACACCCAAAAATTCCAATTTTCACCACCGAAATTCCTTTATTTTCCCAAAATTCCCCTTTTTTGACCCAAAATTCCTTTCCCCCAAAATTCCAAATTTTCTCCCCATAATCCCCATTTTCCCATTTCAAAATTCTATTTTTTCCCCAAAATTTCCAGTTTTTTCCCAAAAAATTCCCATTTTACCCCCAAAATTACACATTTTAAGCCAAAACCTCCCATTTTCCCAAAATTCTATATTTTCCCCCAAAATTCCCAATTTTCATTGAACAATCCCACAGTTTTCACCCCAAATTTCAGTTTTTTATTCAAAAATCCAAATTTTTTGTCTAAAATTTTAATTTCCACAACATAAATTCACATTTTTTGTCTAAAAATCCAAATTTTTGTCCAAAACCTCATATTTCTCATAAATTCTAAATTTTTTCCCCAAAATTCAGAATTTTCATTGAGAAATCCTAAATTTTTAACCAAATTTCACCTTTTCCCCAGAAATTCCAAATTTTTGCCCAAAATCTCCATTTTTCCTAAAATTTCCAAATTTTCCTCCCCAAATTCCCACTTTTTACCACAAAAATTCCGATTTTCAATTAAAATTCCAAATTTTTTCCCAAAAATTCCCATTTTCCTGGCCAAAATCTCCATTTTTCCCAATATTCCCAAAAATCCCCCCAAAAAAAAACCCCATTTTTAAGTAAAAAATCCCCATTTTCCCCCCAAAATCAAAATTTTTTTCCCAAATTTTCCATTTTTCCCCAATTTTTTTCCCCAGTTCCTCCCCCCTCCCCATTTCTATCCCAAAACCGCAAAAAATTTCCCAAATTTTGGGAAAATTTGGGGAAATTTTGGGGATTTTTCTGGAATTTTCCACTCACTCCGTCTCTTGCTCCAAGGCCTCGACCACGACATGCGGAAGCCTGAAGGGGGCGGAGTCAGAGTTAGCCACGCCCCTTATTACCATATATGGTCAACCCCCACCTCTTTAGCACCATTTATGGTCAAGCCACGCCCCCACAAGACAAACTTTGCTTATTTTAAGCCCCTTCCCTTTTATTTATTGATTAAGCCCCTCCCACTCATTATTAGTCAAGCCACGCCCATTTTAAGCCCCGCCCACTCCCTAAATAGCCCCTTGAATTCAGCATCACCATCTCTAATAAATAGAGGCCAAGCCACGCCCCTTTTCTGAAGCCACGCCTCCACATTGATTCTAATGGGGCACAGGCCACGCCTCTGTTAAAGCTAATGGCCACTAAGCCACGCCCCCTACCATTGATTTTAATGGGGCTGAAGCTCCACCCTCTTTCCCTAAACCACGCCCCTTCCATTGATCATAATTGAGGTGGAGCTCCGCCCTACTTTCTCCAAGCCACGCCCCTCGCATTAACTCCAATTGCACCTAAGCCACGCCCCCTGCCATTGAGTTCAATAGGGCTAAAACTCCGCCCATTTTTCCTAAACCACGCCCATCCTATTAACTCAAATAGCTACTAAGTCACGCCCCCTGCTATTGAGTTCAATAGAGCTTAAATCCCGCCCATTTTCCCCAAGCCACGCCCCCTCCCGTTGATCCCAATGGGGTCCAGGCTCCACCCACCTGTCAATCAACTCCTGGGGGAGTTTCCTGAGGCGCCTCCTGAGCAGAACAGCCGCCAACTGTCGGATCTGGGAGCCCCATAAAGGCCCAAATTCACCCCAAAATTCACCCCAAAATCCACCAGATTCACCTGGGAACCCGCAAATCCACCTGGGAGCCCCAAAATGCCTCAAATTCCCCCCAAAATCCACTCAGGATCCCCAAAATTTGTCAGAAAATCCCCCAAATTTCCTCCCAAAATCCACTCAAGATCCCCCAAATTCACCCCAAAACCCAAAAATTCCTCCCAGATTTTCTCCCAAATCCCAAAATTCCCCCCAAATCCCGCCCTCAGTCTCAAGATTCCTCCCACATCCCTAAATTTTCCCCAAAACTTTCCTAAGAATCCCAAGTTTTTCCTAAAAAAGCCCCAAATTCCTTCCCAAAACCTCCGAATTCCCTACAAAAATCCCCAAATTTCCCCAAAAATGTTCCAAATTGTCCAAAATTCTCTGCCAAAATCCCCAAATTCCATCCAGAATCCAAAAAATCCCCCCAATATTCCCCAAATTCCCCCGAATTTTTTGCCCAAAACTTCAAAAGTTTCCCCTCAAAATTCCCCCCAAATTTCCCCCCAAGATCCTCCAAAACCCCAAAATTCCTCCCAAATTTTCCTCCAAAAACCCCAAATTCACCAGAAAATTCCCAAATTCTCCACATAATCCCCCCAAACCCCCCGAATTTTTCCCCAAAATCCCCAAATTTTCCCCCAAAAATCCCAAATTCCCGCCGATTTCCCCCCCTCAGACCTGCGGCCTCCCCGCCCCCCTCAGCAGCTCCGCGAGGCCTTCGGGCCCCTCCGGCTCCTCCAGCGCCTCCCGCAGCCGCTCCGTGGCCTGGAAAAAAACCCCAAAATTCAACAAAAACCACCAAAAATTCCACAAATTCATCCAAATTTGCGGAAATCTGGAGAAATTCGAGGCACCTGGCGGATCCCGGTGCTGTCGGGCTCCAGGAGATCCGTCAGGATCTGCTCCAATGCGGGCGCCGCCATTTTGGAAAAGGAGGGGGCGGCCATTTTGAAACAATGAGTAAACTGGAAGCGGGGGCGGAGCGCCGCCGGAAGTCTTCCGCTCTAGCCGTCCTGGAGGACTTCTCTATGATTTTAAAGGGGTGGTAAGGGCTGGGGACCGTTCTTAAAGGGGCGATGGTGGAAAAAGGCGATTTTGGGGTTTAAAAGTGACAATTTTGGACAAAAGTTGGGCGGTTTGCGGATAAAAATTGAGAATTTGGGGTCAGAAATTGGAATTTGGGGGTTAAAAGGGGAGAAAAGGGGAAGAAAAAAGGTTAGGTATGAAAAATTGGGATTTTGGGATTCAAATAAATTTTTTGAGGAAAAAACGAGGATTAAGGGTGAAGAATTAGCTGAAATGGTTAAATGTGGGCTGAAATGTTTGCTTTGGAATCATAATGTTGATTTTGGGTCCAAAAGTGGTGATTTTGGTTATTTCCGGGCCACAAAATTGGATTTTGGGGGTGAAACCTCAGATTTTGAGGTGAAAAATGAAAATTTGAGAAGCAAAAAAGCCCAAATTGTGACTTTTAGAGTGGAAATTATGAGTTTGAAGTTAAGAGATGATAATTTGGGGCTAAAATTTGAAATTTTAGGCAAAATTGGGGATTTTTGTAAGGCTCTTAAAAGGGCAATACCATCGGTGGGGCTTACATAAACCTTAAGGTGGCAATACCCTTAAAAGGGCAATGCCACCTTAAAAGAGCAATGTTGTCTAAAAGTGGGGACCACCGCAAATTTTAAACAGGAAATGACATCACTGACACACCTCTGACGTCACAAACACGCTGCTGACGTCATCAGCGAACCTTTATTAAATAATAACGGATCCATGAACAGGAAATGACCTCAGGGATAGGGGAAATGCAAGTGGGCATGGCTTAAAGGGAAAGGGGGTGTGATCTAAACTGTGCCACGCCCCCTCAGAGCCTGGCCACGCCCCCTCGAAGGGCCAGCACAAGATGGAGGACGGAGCCCCCCTGGATTTTGTAGTCGGCCGCCGTCTTCTCATCGTTCCTGGGGGAGGAGTCAGAAAGACCACACCCACTTAGGCCACACCCCCTTTGAGACACGCCCTGCTGTGACATCACACCAACTTAGGTCCTGCCCCCAATGCTCCACCCACCCAATTAAACCCCAAAATTTCCGGTTTTTAATTTCAATTCCCTCATTTTTAACCCCTTTAGGCCTCTCCCACTTAAGCCCTGCCCTCACCCACCATTTTAACCAAATTTCCTCATTTTAACCCAAATTTTCCCATTTTTAAGCCCTTAAAGCTCTTCCCCCTTTAGGCCCCTCTCTTTCTAGCCGCACCCCCAGTCACCATTTTAACTTTATTGCTGCGATTTTAACCCAAATTTCTCCATTTTAACCACAATTTCCTTATTTTTACCGCAGGTCTCCCAAATTAAACCCCGCCCCATTTCCCTATGACCACGCCCCTCCCTTTAAGCCCTGCCCAGCCGTGGCCACGCCCCTCTTTAAGCCCCGCCTACATCTGCTTGCCGCTGTAGATCAGCCGCTGCTGCTGAGGGGGGATCCCCTCCTTCTCCTCCACCCGCTCTTTGATCCGCTCCACCTGCGCCACAAAAAAAAAACACATCTGGGCACATCTGGGGAACACCTGGGGCACACCCGAGCACATCTGGGAACATTTGGGGAGATTTTGGGCGACTTTGGGCAAATCTGGAGGTTTTGGAGGTATAAAAATATGGGCGCCGCCATTTTGGGTCATAGAGATGAGGAAGTGTGGCGGAGCGCCGCCGGAAGTGGGCGCCGCTAAAGGGCGGGCTGGCAGAGTTGGAGGACTCGTCTATGGTTTTAAAAGGGCGATGGAGGGTGGGGACCGCGTTAAAGGGGTCATGGCAGGGGGAGGGATTGGGAGGGACTGGGAGGGAACTGGGAGGGACTGGGAGGGAACTGGGAGGGACTGGACCATACTGGGATGAACTGGGACCTTCCTGGGGAATACTGGGAGGGACTGGGAAAGGGATTGAACCATACTGGGAGGGACTGGGAAGGACTGGGATGAACTGGGAGGGGATTGGGGGTTACTGCTTTATACAGGGATGGGGTTTGGGGGCACTGGGAGGGAACTGGGCCATACTGGTTAATACTGGGGGGGGGTCACTGGTTTGAAATGGGAGGGACTGAGAGAGGACTGGGTCATACTGGGAGTTACTGGGAGAGGATTTGGGGTTACTGAGATGGACTGGGAAGGAACCGGGAGGGACTGGGAGGTTCCTGAGGGTTACTGGGAGGGACTGGGACCACTTTGGGTCATACTGGGAGGAACTGGGAGGGAACTGGGATGAACTGGGGGGCAGTGGGACCTTACTAGGAGGCACTGGGAGGAACTGGGAGGGAACTGGGCCAAATTAGGAGTTACTGGGAGTGATTTGTGGTTATTGGAATGAACTGGGAGAGACTGGGATGGACTGGGAGGCGACTGGGCAGGACTGGTTATTACTGGGAGAGACTGGGAAGGACTTGGAGAGAACTGGGCCATACTGGGAGGGACTGGGAGGCCATTGGGTCATACTGGGATGAACTGGGAGGCACTAGGAAGGAACTGGACCATACTGGGATGAACTGGGAGGGGACTGGGCCATACTGGGATGAACTGGAACTTAGTGGGCCATTCTAGAACGCCCCTCCCCCTTACTGGGACCGACCTGGCAGCCCCCCGGGGCTTCCCCCCACCCTTAACCCGCTCCTTACCGACCCCTAATGGTCCATACTGGTTTATACTGGTCCAAACTGGGAGCTCACCTTGTCCGTGGGCTCGATGTCGATCTCGATCTCCTTGCCCGTCAGCGTCTGTAGGGGGCGCCATGTTCCCACAATGCACCGCGCGCCCACCCCTCACGCTCCCCCTCCCGCCAAAAACCGCCCCAAAATCCGCGAATTTCACCCCAAATCCCCTCCGCGCCTCCCCTCCCCGCTCGCTAAAGGCGGGAAATGCTCAACTTTGCCCGAAATCCGCGGATTTCACCCCAAAAATACCTTGACTTTGATGAGCATCGTGGCGGCTGCGGCGCCTTCGGAGCCGCCGAGCGGAAGCGGAAGCGAAGCCCCGCCCGCAATACCCGCAGTGCCAAAATCTAAAATGGCGGCCGAAGCGCTTCCGGTTTTTCAGCCAATCACAACGCTCGGCCCGCCCCTTTCCAGCAGTAAAAATGGCGGCAGTTGTAGTTCTCGGACTGCTTTTGGACACTGAACGCGCTTCATTGGTTAAATGCGCTGTCAATCAACGGCGTTACAGCCCGCCTTGACCGGGCTGCTCCATTTTGATTCGCCGGGGGGGGAAACCCCAAAAAAAGCCTCTTTTAACCCCAAATTTTGCCGGTGAAACGCTCAGTGACGTCACGGCAGGCGTCCTAACTTTCCTCGCTCTGATCGACTGCCAAAATCCTCCCAAAATCACCCCAAAAACCTCATTGGCTGCTTCAGCCTCCCCCTTATTATAATGGTCTGCCCCACTCACGGTAGGGGGAGAAGCGAAGGGGGCGGAGCCTACGGCGACGTGGGCGGGGCTTTCTCCTGAATTAATGAATTTATAAACATTAATTAGGAGCCTAATTAGCAAAAAATTCAGAGGTGGGACTTGTGGGCGTGGCTACTTACATGGGCGTGGTTTTCTTAGGCGGAAGTGGGTGCAGCAAAGGTGCTGTGGGCGGAGTTTATGGCAAGTTAATGATCTAATTTGCATTTTGCCCATCCCACCCCCTTTAAGCCCCGCCTACCTGGGTGGGCGTGGCGAACCTCGGCAAAATACCGCTGCAAGCGAGGGAGGGGGCGTGTCTTACAGCCCGGAGGGGCGTGGCTTCTACAGAGCTGGTCCAGCTGTGCCATATAAGGGAAGAGAGGCGGGGCTTAAGAAAAGAGGGCGGGGCTGGGGAGGATGAGAGGGTTTGGGTCAATTTTGGGGGAATTGTGAGAATTTGGGGCAATTTTGGTGAATTTTGGATTCTTTTCATTATTTTGGGGAGAATTTTTTGGAATTTGTTCGATTTTGATCAAATATTTGTTGAATTTTGTTACATTTTTCCTAATTTTTGGGGATATTTTGTCAATTTTCTTAATTTCAGGTGATTTTTCTTAATTTTGGGTGAATTTTCTGCAACTTCTGTTAATTTTGGCTTATTTTTGTTGATTTTGGGTGATTTTGGTAAAATTTTGTGTAATTTTCATTAATTTTCCAGTGAATTTTGGTTGATTTTTGACCATTTTGGATGAATTGTGGATGATTTTCATTTATTTTGGGAGAATTTTGTGTCTTAATATAATTTCAAATAATTTAACCAAATAATTTTGGTTATTTTTATTGATTTTAGGTGAGCTTTAGCTGAATTTTGGTTGAATTTTTGCTAATTGAATAATATTAAAATGATTAAATTATATGAAAATAATTAAATAATATTAAAATAATTAAATAATTTTGAAATAAATACTTAAATAATAATGGAATAATTTTTTAAAAATATTAAAATAATTAAATAATTTTGTAATAAATACCTAAATAATAACTGAATAATATTAAAAAATATTAAAATAATAAATAATATTGAAAGAAATAATTCAATAATAATGGAGTAATAATAAAATAATTGAATAATATAAAAATAATTACATAATATTAAAATAAATAATTTTGAAAGAAATACTTAAATAATAATTGAATGAGAATAAAATAATATTAAAATAATTAAATAATATTGAAAGAAATACTTAAATAATAATTGAATGATATTAAAATAGTATCAAAATATTTAAATAATATTGAAAGAAAAAATTCAATAATAATTGAATGATATTAAAATAATATTAAAATATTTAAATAATATTGAAAAAAATAATTCAATAATAATTCAATAATATTGAAATAATTGAATAATATAAAAAGAATTAAAATAATTTAATTTTCACTAATTGAATTTTCAATAATTTTGGTAAATTTTGCATCATTTTCCCTTGTTTTTTATTGATTCTTCCTAATTGTGCACGAATTTTCTGCAATTTCTGTTAATTTGGGCCATTCCCATTCATTTTCCCCCATCCCCATTCATTTCCCTCACCCATTCCCATATAAGGCAAAAGGGGCGTGGTTTCCCATTAAGCCCCGCCCCTTTTCTCACCTGAGGCAGGTCGGGGGGGGGCAGGGCGCTCTCCAGGCGGAACAAAAATTCCAGGAAAAGGTTCCCGAGGGAACGGCGGAACCGCGCACCGTACTCCTAATGGGGAAACTGGGATGGACTGGTTTGGACTGGGACGGGGTTTGGGGTCACTGGTTTGGACTGGGATGAACTGGGAGGGAACTGGGAGGGACTGGGAGGGGATTTGGGGTTACTGGTTTATACTGGGATGGGGTTTGAGGGTACTGGGAGGGACTGGGAGGTGACTGGGCCATACTGGTTTGTACTGGGAGGGACTGGGAGTGAACTGGGAGGGAATGGGAGGGAACTGGGAGAGGATTTGGGCTTACTGGGATGGAACTGGGCCCTACTGGTTTATACTGGGAGGGACTGGGAGATCACTGGGCTATACTGGGATTGAACTGGGAGGGACTGGGAGGGGATTTGGGGTTACTGGTTTATACTGGGATGGGGTTTGAGGTTACTGGGAGGGAACTGGGAGGGGATTCGGGGTTACTGGTTTGTACTGGGAGGGAATTTGAGGTCACTGGTTTATACTGGGATGGGGTTTGAGGTTACTGGGATGAACTGGGAGGGGATTTGGGGTTACTGGTTTATACTGGGATGGGGTTGGAGGGCACTGGGAGGGACTGGGAGGTGACTGGGCCATACTGGTTTGTACTGGGAGGGGATTTGGGGTTACTGGTCCATACTGGGATGAACTGGGAGGGCTAAGGGGTAGAATTACTGGCCCATACTGGTTTATACTGGCCCATACTGGTTTATACTGGTCTCACCTGCAGGAAGGCCTCCAGGCCCCGCCCACTTCCCAGAATTCCCAGCACCTGCTCCCGGAAGTGCTCCTCGGCCACGCCCACCAGGGGCCGGCCCTGCAGCGTCTGAGGGGGGACAGGGCCTGAGTCAGACCACGCCCCTTTTAACCATATATGGGTGTGGGGCTGGGAGTGGCCACGCCCCTTTGGGAGGGGGTAGAGGGGGCTCAGAGCTCCCAGTTCAAACCAGTTTGGTCCCAGTTCATCCCAGTTTGGCTCCAGAGCCCTCCCAGTTCATCCCAGTGCCCTCCCAGTATGGCCCAGTTCCCTCCCAGTTTGATCCCAGTTCATCCCAGTTTGATCCCAGTATAAACCAGTAACCCCGAATCCCCTCCCAGTTCCCTCCCAGTTTGATCCCAGTCCCTCCAAGTTCCCTCCCAGTTTGATCCCAGTCCCTCCCAGTTTGATCCCAGTCCCTCCCAGTATAAACCAGTAACCCCAAATCCCCTCCCAGTTCCCTCCCAGTTGCCTCCCACTCTCACCCCGAGGGCGTGGCCGTCCTCAGGCCCCGCCCCCTCCGGGAAGAGCCAATCCAGCGCGTCCAGCACGGCGGGGGAGGGGCCAAGCTCCCGCAGCAATGACGTCACCACCTGGGGGGGAGGGGGGAGGGAGCAAAGGGGGGGAGGGACTTGGGGGCGTGGCCTAGAGGGTTCCATGCCCATAAAAGGGCAGGGGGTGGGGTTTAAAGGGGTGGGCGTGGCCTAGAGACAAGAGGGGGCCCTTAAAAGGAGAGTGGGTGGGGTTTTGATAGGAGGGCGTGGTCTATACATCAGTGGGCGTGGCTTAGACAAAAGGGGCGTGGCTTAAGCACATATTCGGCTACAGTTAGCAGTGGTTCACAGGTGGGCGTGGCCTATGCTTGAAGGGCGTGGCCTAGCCTGAAGTGGGTGTGGCCTAAAGTAATTTATACCCACAATGGGCAAAGTGTACGGGGTGGGCGTGGTCTGTGGGTGAGTGGGCGTGGCTTATCAAGAAGTGGGCGTGGCCTACCTGAGCCTTGAGCCCCAGCGTGAGCCCCGCCCGGTGCCGGGGCCGCAGCAGCGCCGGGGCCCCGCCCCCCACGGCCTCCAGCAGCGCCAGGAGCCGCCCCCAGCCACGCCCATCCAGGCCACGCCCACCGGGACCACGCCCTGACAGGCCACGCCCCCTCAGAGCCCACCAGGCCCCGGCCAGGGCCAAACGCAGGGAGGGGGAGGGGCTGGGGGGGAGAACAGAGGGGGCAGTGAGAGACCAGTATGGACCAGTATGGACCAGTATGGACCAGTATGGACCAGGACGGCCCTTCCAGTCCATCCCAGTTCAGCCCAGTATGGCCCAGTCGCCTTCCAGTCCATCCCAGTTTATCCCAGTATGGCCAGAGCTCGTCCCAGTTCCTCCCAGTTCATCCCAGTATGGCCCAGTTCCTTCCCAGTCCATCCCAGTGAGTTCCCAGTTCATCCCAGTTTGGCCCCGTGAGCTCCCAGTTCAGACCAGTTCATCCCACTGCCGCCCCAGTTCAGGCCAGTACGGCCCCAGAGCCCTCCCAGTTCATTCCCAGTCCCTCCCAGTTCATCCCAGTATCCCCCAGTTCATCCCAGTTCCCTTCCAGTCCCTTCCAGTATCCCCCAGTTCCTTCCCAGTTCCCTCTCAGCTCATCCCAGTCCATCCCAGTTCCCTCCCAGTTTGCTCCCAGTCCCTCCCAGTTTAATCCCAGTCCCTCCCAGTTTAATCCCAGTCCCTCCCAGTCCGCCCCCCCCTCACCTGACGTCACTCCCGCCCATCCCCAGCCGTTTTCCCGCGCGCTCTCTTGCTGACGTCACTTCCGTTCCGGCCCCGCCGCTCTCCCGGCCGCTCTCGGCTCCCTCCAGTAATGGCGGCGGCGGCGACACCGGCGGCGCGCGCGGTGTGACGTCATCTCCCCGCGCCGCGCCCGCGCTCGCTCCCCATTGGCCGCCGTTTCCTCCAATCCCCAGCGGGTCCCCTCAGAGAACGCCCCGCCCATTAAATGACGTCACTCGTTGTGCTTTTGAACTGCGCTTTATTAAAGGGCGGGAAAGTGACGTCATCGCGGCGCGGTGACGCCATGGGGAGAAGGTGGGGAGGGACTGGGGCTCCCAGTATGGACCAGTACGGGCCAGTATGGACCAGTGACCCCTCCCAGTGAATCCCAGTGCTCCCAGTATGGACCAGTATGGACCAGTGACCCCTCCCAGTGCTCCCAGTATGGACCAGTATGGATCAATGACCCCTCCCAGTGCTCCCAGTATGGACCAGTATGGATCAATGACCCCTCCCAGTGCTCCCAGTATGGCCCAAATTCGCTCCCAGTGCTCCCAGTATGGACCAGTATGAACCAGTGACCACTCCAAGCGCTCCCAGTATGGCTCCCAGTATAAACCAGTAACCCCAAAACCCCTCCCAGCGCTCCCAGTATGAACCAGCATGGACCAGTATGAACCAGTGACCCCTCCCAGTGCTCCCAGTATGGTCCGAAATGGCTCCCAGTGCTCCCAGTATGGACCAGTATGAACCAGTGACCACCCCCAGTGCTCCCAGTATGGCCCAAATTCGCTCCCAGTGCTCCCAGTATGGACCAGTATGAACCAGTGACCCCTCCCAACGCTCCCAGTACAAACCAGTAACCCCAAACCCCTTCCCAGCGCTCCCAGCCTCACCCCCTTCACCCCCCCGTGCTTCCTCCCGGCCTCCCCCTCCTCCTCCTCCTCCTCCTCCCGCCACTCCCAGCATTCCCAGTCAGGTTCCCAGTGCTCCCAGTATCCCCAGTATCCCCAGCAGCCACGTTGAACTGGACGCTGCCCGTCAAGGGCGGCAGGGCTGCGCTTTCCAGCGTGGCCGCCAGGCGGCGCTGTCCGGCCCGAAGCGGCGTCACTGATTGGCTGAGCCGGAGCGTCTGCCCCGCCCCCACCGACCTGCGCGGGGAACGAACCGGGATCAACCAGTAAGAACCAGTATGGATCAAACAGGCTCCCAGTTTGAGGTAAACCGGTCCCAGTTGATCCCAGGGATGCCCCCAGTATAAACCAATATGGACCAGTATAAACCAGTAACCCCAAACCCCCTTTTAACCCTTTTTTTCCCATTTTTTACCCATTTTTATCTATTTTTACCCATTTTTTACCCATTTTTTACCCATTTTTTACCCATTTTTACCCATTTTTTACCCATTTTTTTACCCATTTTTTACCCATTTTTACACCCATTTTTTACCCATTTTTTACCCCTTTTTTTTACCCATTTTTACCCATTTTTACCCATTTTTTTCCCATTTTTTTCCCATTTTTTATCCATTTTTACCCATTTTTTACCCATTTTTAACCATTTTTTACCCATGTTTTATCCATTTTTTACCCATTTTTTGTCCTTTTTGCCCATTTCCCCCTACTCAGTCCCTCCCAGTATAAACCAGTAACCCCAAATCCCCTTTTAACCCTTTTTTACCCTTTTTTTACCCATTTTTTACCCATTTTTATCAATTTTTTACCCATTTTTTAACCATTTTTTACCCATTTTTATCCATTTTTTACCCATTTTTTACCCTTTTTTTACACATTTTTACCCATTTTTTACCCATTTTTTTACCCATTTTTACCCATTTTTTTACCCATTTTTTACCCATTTTTTTATCCATTTTTACCCATTTTCACCCATTTTTTTACCCATTTTTTACCCATTTTTTACCCATTTTTACCCATTTTTAACCCATTTTTTTACCCATTTTTATCCATTTTTACCCATTTTTACCCATTTTTTTATCCATTTTTACCCATTTTTCACCCATTTTTTCCCATTTTTTACCCATTTTTTACCCATTTTTACCCATTTTTTTACCCATTTTTTACCCATTTTTTACCCATTTTTTACCCATTCTTATCCATTTTTTACCCATTTTTTTATCCATTTTTACCCATTTTTTACCCTTTTTTTACCCATTTTTTACCCTTTTTTTACCCTTTTTTTACCCATTTTTTACCCATTTTTACCCATTTTTACCCATTTTTTACCCATTTTTTACCCATTTTTTATCCATTTTTTACCCATTTTTTTACCCTTTTTTTACCCTTTTTTACCCTTTTTTTTACCCATTTTTCCCCATTTTTTACCCATTTTTTACCCATTTTTCCCCATTTTTACCCATTTTTTGTCCTTTTCCCCCATTTCCCCCTACTCAGTTCCTCCCAGTATAAACCAGTAACCCCAAACCCCCTTTGAACCCTTTTTTTACCCATTTTTTTACCCCTTTTTTACCCATTTTTACCCATTTTTTACCCATTTTTTATCCATTTTTACCCATTTTTTACCCATTTTTATCCATTTTTTACCCATTTTTACCCTTTTTTTACCCATTTTTTACCCATTTTTACCCATTTTTTATCCATTTTTTACCCATTTTTTACCCATTTTTACCCATTTTTACCCATTTTTTACCCATTTTTTTACCCATTTTTACCCATTTTTTACCCATTTTTTTACCCTTTTTTATCCATTTTTATCAATTTTTTACCCATTTTTTACCCATTTTTTTACCCATTTTTTACCCATTTTTTTACCCATTTTTTACCCATTTTTACCCATTTTTTACCCATTTTTACCCATTTTTCACCCATTTTTTACCCATTTTTTATCCATTTTTACCCATTTTTTACCCTTTTTTTATCCATTTTTTACCCATTTTTTACCCATTTTTATCCATTTTTTATCCATTTTTTTACCCATTTTTTACCCATTTTTTGTCCTTTTCCCCCATTTCTCCCCTCCCAGTCCCTCCCAGTATAAACCAGTAACCCCAAACCCCCTTTTAACCCTTTCTTAACCCTTTTTCACCCCTTTTTTTTTACCCATTTTTTACCCATCTTTTACGAATGTTTACCCATTTTTGGTCCTTTTTTCACAATTTTTCCCCATTTCTCCCCTCCCAGTATAAACCAGTACAAACCATTAACCCTAATTCCAAATTTAACCCCTTTTAAAACCCTTTCTTAACCCTTTTTTACCCATTTTCCCCTTTTTTCCCATTTTTAACCATTTTTCACCCTTTTCTCCCCATTTCCCTCCTCCCAGTCCCTCCCAGTATAAACCAGTAACCCAAATCGAAATTTAGCCCTTTCTTAACCCTTTCTTACTCAATTTTGTCCATTTTTCACCAATTTTTTACCCATTTTTTGTCCATTTTCTCCCCATTTCCCCCTCCCAGTCCCTCCCAGTCCAAACCAGTAACCTTAATTCCAAATGTAACCCTTTCTTAACCCTATTTTTACCCATTTTTTGTCCTTTTTTTGTCCTTTTTTTACCCAATTTTCGTCCTTTTTTCACCCATTTTTCACCATTTTCCCCCATTTCCCCCCTCCCAGTATAAACCAGTCCATCCCAGTCTCACCCCAGTGACACCGGTTTGGGACAGGAGATCCCGGCGCCCTCCATCCTCAGCGAGGCTCCGGTCAGCGGCTCCGGTAGAGGGTTCTGGAAAACCACCTGCACAGGCACCTCCTGGCCCACCACGGCCGGGCCCAGCAGCTGGGGGAGACCCAAAATCCCCATTGTTCACCCCAAAAAAATCCGGGTTTTTTTAACCCAAAAAATCCCCATTTTTCAACACTTTTTATTCCCATTAAAGTCAATGGGGAATTTCAGACAACAGGTCTACCCCCATTGAAGTCAATGGGGAATTTGGGACATCAGGTCTACCCCATTAAAGTCAATGGGGAATTTGGGACACCAGGTCTACCCCATTGAAGTCAATGGGGATTTTGGACACCAGGTCTACCCCATTGAAAGCAATGGACATTTAGAGAACAAGGCCCTGCTCAGAGGCTCCGGTAGAGGGTTCTGGAAAACCACCTGCACAGGCACCTCCTGGCCCACCACGGCCGGGCCCAGCAGCTGGGGGAGACCCAAAATCCCCATTTTTCACCCCAAAAAAATCCCGGGTTTTTTAACCCAAAAAACCCCCATTTTTCACCACTTTTTATCCCCATTAAAGTCAATGGGGAATTTGGGACATCAGGTCTACCCCCATTGAAGTCAATGGGGAGTGACGGACATCAGGTCTACCCCCATTAAAGTCAATGGGGAATTTTGGACACCAGGTCTACCCCCATTAAAGTCAATGGGGATTTCTGGACATCAGGTCTACCCCTATTGAAGTCAATGGGGAATTTGGGACACCAGGTCTACCCCATTAAAGTCAATGGGGATTTTGGACACCAGGTCTACCCCCATTGAAGTCAATGGGGATTTTGGACACCAGGTCTACCCCATTAAACTCAATGGGGATTTTGGACACCAGGTCTACCCAGCTAAAGTCAATGGGGATTTTGGACACCAGGTCTACCCCATAGAAGTCAATGGGGATTTTGGACACCAGGTCCACCCCATTGAAGTCAATGGGGATTTTTGGACACCAGGTCTACCCCCATTAAAGTCAATGGGGAATTTGGGACACCAGGTCTACCCCATTAAAGTCAATGGGGATTTTTGGACATCAGGTCTACCCCCATTGAAGTCAATGGGGAATTTGGGACAACAGGTCTACCCCATTAAAGTCAATGGGGAATTTTGGACACCAGGTATACCCCATTAAAGTCAATGGGGATTTTTGGACACCAGGTCTACCCCATTGTAATCAATGGGGAATTTTGGACACCAGGTCTACCCCCATTGAAAGCAATGGACATTTAGAGAACAAGGCCCTGCTCAGAGGCTCCAGTAGAGGGTTCTGGAAAACCACCTGCACAGGCACCTCCTGGCCCACCACGGCCGGGCCCAGCAGCTGGGGGAGACCCAAAATCCCCATTTTTAACCCCAAAAAATCCCTTATTTTTACCCAAAAATCCCCCTTTTTCACCATTTTTTAACCCCATTAAAGTCAATAGGGAGTGACAGACACCAGGTCTACCCCATTAAAGTCAATGGGGAGTGACGGACACCAGGTCTACCCCCATTAAAGTCAATGGAGAATTTGGGACACCAGGTCTACCCCATTAAAGTCAATGGGGATTTTTGGACACCAGGTCTACCCCATTAGAGTCAATGAGGATTTTTGGACACCAGGTCTACCCCCATTAAAGTCAATGGGGATTTTGGACACCAGGTCTACCCCATTAAAGTCAATGGGGAATTTTGGACACCAGGTCTACCCCATTAAAGTCAATGGGGAATTTTGGACATCAGGTCTACCCCCATTGAAGTCAATGGGGAATTTTGGACACCAGGTCTACCCCCATTGAAAGCAATGGACATTTAGAGAACAAGGCCCTGCTCAGAGGCTCCGGTAGAGGGTTCTGGAAAACCACCTGCACACGCACCTCCTGGCCCACCACGGCCAGGCCCAGCAGCTGTGGGAGACCCAAAATCCCCATTTTTCACCCCAAAAAAAATCCCTGGTTTTTTAACCCAAAAAACCCCCATTTTTCACCACTTTTTATCTCCATTAAAGTCAATGGGGAATTTGGGACATCAGGTCTACCCCCATTGAAGTCAATGGGGATTTTGGGACACCAGGTCTACCCCATTGAAAGCAATGGGGAATTTTGGACACCAGGTCTACCCCATTGAAGTCAATGGGGATTTTTGGACACCAGGTCTACCCCATTAAAGTCAATGGGGAATTTTTAGACACCAGGTCTACCCCATTGTAATCAATGGGGAATTTTGGACACCAGGTCTACCCCCATTGAAAGCAATGGACATTTAGAGAACAAGGCCCTGCTCAGAGGCTCCAGTAGAGTGTTCTGGAAAACCACCTGCACAGGCACCTCCTGGCCCACCACGGCCGGGCCCAGCAGCTGGGGGAGACCCAAAATCCCCATTTTTCACCCCAAAAAAATCTGGGTTTTTTTAACCCAAAAAACCCCCATTTTTCACCACTTTTTATCCCCATTAAAGTCAATGGGGAATTTGGGACACCAGGTCTACCCCATTAAAGTCAATGGGGATTTAAGGACACCAGGTCTACCCCATTAAAGTCAATGGGGAATTTTGGACACCAGGTCTACCCCATTAAAGTCAATGGGGATTCAGGGACACCAGGTCTACCCCGATTAAAGTCAATAGGAATTTGGGACACCAGGTCTACCCCATTAAAGCCAATGGGAAATTTCAGACACCAGGTCTACCCCATTGTAATCAATGGGGAATTTTGGACACCAGGTCTACCCCCATTGAAAGCAATGGACATTTAGAGAACAAGGCCCTGCTCAGAGGCTCCGGTAGAGGGTTCTGGAAAACCACCTACACCACCACCTCCTGGCCCACCACGGCCGGGCCCAGCAGCTGCAGGATGTCCAAAAACCCCATTTTTCACCCCAAAACAATCCCTTATTTTTACCAAAAATCCTCCTTTTTCACCATTTTTTAACCCCATTAAAGTCAATAGGGAGTGACAGACACCAGGTCTACCCCATTAAAGTCAATGGGGAATTTGGGACAACAGGTCTACCCCATTAAAGTCAATGGGGAATTTTGGACATCAGGTCTACCCCCATTGAAGTCAATGGGGATTTTGGACACCAGGTCTACCCCATTAAACTCAATGGGGATTTTGGACACCAGGTCTACCCCATTAAAGTCAATGGGGAATTTCAGACACCAGGTCTACCCCATTAAAGTCAATGGGGATTTTTGGACACCAGGTCTACCCCATTAGAGTCAATGGGGATTTTTGGACACCAGGTCTACCCCATTAAAGTCAATGGGGATTTTTGGACACCAGGTCTACCCCCATTAAAGTCAATGGGGATTTTCGGACGCCAGGTCTACCCCATTAAAGTCAATGGGGATTTTTGGACACCAGGTCTACCCCATTGAAGTCAATGGGGATTTTTGGACACCAGGTCTACCCCATTGAAATCAATGGGGAGTTTTGGACACCAGGTCTACCCCCATTGAAAGCAATGGACATTTAGAGAACAAGGCCCTGCTCAGAGGCTCCAGTAGAGGGTTCTGGAAAACCACCTGCACAGGCACCTCCTGGCCCACCACGGCCGGGCCCAGCAGCTGTGGGAGACCCAAAATCCCCATTTTTCACCCCAAAAAAATCCGGGTTTTTTTAACCCAAAAAACCCCCATTTTTCACCACTTTTTATTCCCATTAAAGTCAATAGGAATTTGGGACACCAGGTCTACCCCATTGAAGTCAATAGAGAATCGAGGACACCAGGTCTACCCCCAATAAAGTCAATGGGGAATTTGGGACACCAGGTCTACCCCATTAACACCAATGGAGACTTCATCCTCTTCCCCATCTCCTGAACAAAAAAGACCCCAAAACCTTCCCCAAACCCCAAATTTTTGGGGTCGCCCCGAATATTTTCCGGGGTTTTTTCGTTACCGTCAGGGTGAGCTCGGGCGTGTGCAGCCGCACCAGCAGCTCCTTGGCCAGCACCTGCCCCGTCTCCTGCACGGCCGCCGCCACCGTCAGCTTCAGCGCGTCCTGGTCACCCACGTGGGGCTGGTACTCGGAGTAACTCACGGTCATTGTCACCGTGTCCTCTGTTTGGGGACATTGGGGACATTGGGGACATTGGGGACACTGGTGACCCACGTGGGGCTGGGATTTGGTGGAGCTCACGGTCATTGTCACCGTGTCCTCTGTTGGGGACATTGGGGACATTGGGGACATTGGGGACATTGGGGACATTGGGGACCCACGTGGGGCTGGTATTTGGTGTAGGTCACCATCATTGTCACCGTGTCCTCTGTTTGGGGACATTGGGGACATTGGGGACCCACGTGGGGCTGGGATTTGGTGGAGCTCACGGTCATTGTCACCGTGTCCTCTGTTTGGGGACATTGGGGACATTGGGGACATTGGGGACACTGGTGACACACGTGGGGCTGGGATTTGGTGGAGCTCATGGTCATTGTCACCGTGTCCTCTGTTTGGGGACATTGGGGACACCGCCAGGGAGGTCAGGGACACCCTAAAGGACACTGGGGACACTCAAAGGGACATCGGGGACACCCCCAGGGGACATTGGGGACACCTCAGTACCAAACCAGTACCAAATACAGAATTTAACCCCCATTTTTCACCCTTTTCCCTGACCCAAAACAGCCCCAAACTGCCCCAAAACCCCCTCCCAGTACAAACCAGTATAAACCAGTCCCCTCCCATTCTAAACCAGTACAAACCAGTACAAACCAGTATCAAATAATGAATTTAACACTGATTTTCCCCCTTTTGGTGACCCAAAACCCCCCAAATTCCCACCAAACCCCCTCCCAGTCCCTCCCAGTGTCCTCCCAGTATAAACCAGTATGAAACCAGTAAAAACCAGTACAAACCAGTAACCCCAAATCCCTTTTCCCCCCATTTTTTACCCCTTTCTTCCCCATTTTTTCCCCGTTTTTGGTCGTTTTTTCACCGTTTTTCCCCGTTTTTTCCCCATTTCTCCCCTCCCAGTGCCTCCCAGTATAAACCAGCGGCTCACCCTGCGCCGGCGGCAGCGTCCGGCGGTGCTGCTCCTGCCGGAAGGCGGCCCCGGCCACGCCCGTGTAGCGCACGGCGCAGAGGGAGAAGCGCAGCCGCAGCGTCCGAGGCTCCGCCCCCTGGTTCTTGACCACTGCCCGAAGGTCCAGCTCGGCTCCGGCCACGGCCGGGCCGGAGCCGACGGTCAGGGTGACCTCTCCGGCCGAGGTGGGGCCGCGCTGGCGAGGGCGGGAGCCGTGCGAGGTGGCGGCGTTGACGGCACGGCGCTCCTCCTCCGAGCCTGGCGGGAATGGTCATTGGTCATTGGTGGGGTCAAAGGTCATTGGTTGGGGTCATTGGTTGAGGGTTGGGTCGAGGGTTGGGTCATTGGTCAAGGGTTGGGTCATTGGTCAAGGGTTGGGTCATTGGTCATTGGTCATTGGTCTTTGGTCATTGGTCATTGGTTGGGTCAAGGGGTCAAGGGTTGGGCCATTGGTTGGGTCATTGGTCAAGGGGTCAAGGGTTGGGTCATTGGTTGGGTCATTGGTCATCGGTTTGGTCATTGGGTCAAGGGTTGGGTCAAGAAGTCAAGGGTTGGGTCATTGGTCAAGGGGTCAAGGTTTGGGTCAATGGTCATTGGTTGGGTCATTGGTCATTGGTCAAGGGGTCAAGGGGTCGAGGGTTGGGTCAAGGGTTGGGTCATTGGTCTTTGGCCATTGGCCATTGGTTGGCTCATTGGTCATCGGTTTTGTCATTGGGTCAAGGGTTGGGTCATTGGTCTTTGGTCATTGGCCATTGGTTGGGTCATTGGTTGGGTCATTGCCATTGGTTGGGTCAATGGTCTTTGGTCATTGGTCAAGGGGTCAAGGGTTGGGTCATTGGTCATTGGTTTGGTCATCGGGTCAAGGGTTGGGTGAAGGGGTCAAGGGTTGGGTCAAGGGATCGTTGGTTGGGTCATTGGTCCTTGGTCAAGGGGTCAAGGGTTTGGTCATTGGGTCAAGGGTTGGGTCAAGGGATCGTTGGTTGGGTCATTGGTCATTGGTCAAGGGGTCAAGGGTTGGGCCATTGGTTGAGGGTTGGGTCAAGGGTTGGGTCATTGGTCTTTGGTCATTGGCCATTGGTTGGGTCAAGGGGTCAAGGATTGGGTCAAGGGATCGTTGGTTGGGTCATTGGTCAAGGGGTCAAGGGTTGGGTCATCGGGTCAAGGGTTGGGTCAAGGGATCGTTGGTTGGGTCATTGGTCATTGGTCAAGGGGTCAAGGGTTGGGTCATTGGTTGGGTCAAGGTGTCATTGGTCAGGTCATTGGTCATTGGTCATCGGTTTGGTCATTGGTTGGGTCAAGGGGTCATTGGTTGAGAGTTGGGTCAAGGGTTGGGTCATTGGTCATTGGTCAAGGGGTCATTGGTCATTGGTTGAGAGTTGGGTCATTGGTTGGGTCAATGGTCATTGGTTGGGTCAATGGTCAAGGGTTGGGTCACTCAGGGGTCAGTGGTCACTCATTTGTCGCCCTATAGTCACTCAGTGGTCACTCAGTGGTCACTCAGGGTCATTTTTGGGCCATTTTGGGTCATTTTTGGGCCGTTTTTTGGCCATTTTGGGTCAGTGGTCAGTGGTCACTCAGGGCCATTTTTGAGTCATTTTGGGTCATTTTTGGGCCATTTTGAGCCGGATTTTTTTGGCCATTTTTGGTCAGTGGTCACTCAGTGGTCACTCAGTGGTCACTCCTTGGTCACTCAGCGTCATTTTGGGCCATTTTGGGGCCATTTTGGGGCCGTTTTTTGGCCATTTTGGCTCAGTGGTCAGTGGTCACTCAGGGCCATTTTTGAGTCATTTTGGGTCATTTTTGGGCCATTTTGAGCCGGATTTTTTTGGCCATTTTTGGTCAGTGGTCCCTCAGTGGTCACTCACTGGTCACTCAGGGTCATTTTGGGGCCATTTTTGGGCCATTTCTTGGCCATTTTTAACCGTTTTTTTGGCCATTTTGCCTCCGTAGTCAGTGGTCACTCAGGGCCATTTTTGGGTCATTTTGGGCCATTTTGGGTCATTTTTGGGCCATTTTGAGCCAGATTTTTTGGCCATTTTTGGTCATTGGTCACTCATTGGCCACTCAGTGGTCACTCCTTGGTCACTCAGGGTCATTTCTGGGCCATTTTGGGGCCATTTTTTGGCCGTTTTTTGGCCATTTTTTTCTGGGTTTTTGACCATTTGGGGTCAGTGCTCAGTGGTCACTCAGGGTCTTTTTGGGCCATTTTTGGGCCATTTTGGGTCATTTTTGGGCCATTTTGAGCCGGATTTTTTGGCCATTTTTGGTCAGTGGTCACTCAGTGGTCACTCAGGGTCATTTTGGGCCATTTTGGGGCCATTTTTGGGCCATTTCTTGGCCATTTTTAACCGTTTTTTTGGCCATTTTGGCTCCGTAATCAGTGGTCACTCAGGGCCATTTTTGGGTCATTTTGGGCCATTTTGGGTCATTTTTGGGCCATTTTGAGCCGGTTTTTTTGACCATTTTTGGTCAGTGGTCACCCATTGGTCACTCAGTGGTCACTCAGTGGTCACTCCTTCGTCACTCAGCGTCATTTTGGGGCCATTTTGGGGCCATTTTTTGGCCGTTTTTTGGCCATTTTGGCTCCGTAGTCAGTGGTCACTCAGGGCCATTTTTGGGCCATTTTTGGGCCATTTTCTGTCATTTTTGGGCCATTTTGAGCCGGATTTTTTTGCCCATTTTGGTCAGTGGTCACCCATTGGTCACCCAGTGGTCACTCAGTGGTCACTCAGGGTCATTTTTGGGCCATTTTGGGGCCTTTTTTTGGCCATTTTGGGTCACTTTTGGGCCATTTGGCTCAGTGGGCAGTGGTCACTCAGGGCCATTTTTGGGTCATTTTCGGTCATTTTTGGGCCATTTTGAGCCGGTTTTTTTGACCATTTTTGGTCAGTGGTCACCCATTGGTCACTCAGTGGTCACTCATTGGTCACTCAGCGTCATTTTTGGGCCATTTTGGGGCCGTTTTTTGGCCATTTTGGACCATATTTGAGCCATTTTGGGTCAGTGCTCAGTGGTCACTCAGGGCCATTTTTGGGCCATTTTTCGGTCATTTTTGGGCCATTTTCGGTCATTTTTGGGCCATTTTGAGCCGGATTTTTTTGCCCATTTTTGGTCATTGGTCACTCCTTGGTCACTCCTTGGTCACTCAGTGGTCACTCAGCGTCATTTCTGGGCCATTTTGGGGCCTTTTTTTGGCCATTTTGGGTCATTTTTGAGCCATTTTGTCTCAGTACTCAGTGGTCACTCAGGGCCATTTTTTGGGTCATTTTGGGCCATTTTGAGCCATTTTTGGGCCATTTTGAGCCAGATTTTTTGCCCATTTTTGGTCAGTGGTCACCCAGTGGTCACTCAGTGGTCACTCAGTGGTCACTCAGCGTCATTTTGGGGCCTTTTTTTGGCCATTTTGGGTCACTTTTGAGCCATTTTGGCTCAGTGGTCAGTGGTCACTCAGGGCCATTTTTGGGTCATTTTGGGCCAATTTGGGTCATTTTTGGGCCATTTTATAACCGTTTTTTTTGGCTGTTTTTGGGTCATTGGTCACTCAGTGGTCACTCCTTGGTCACTCAGCGTCATTTTTGGGCCATTTTGGGGCCATTTTTTGGCCATTTTTTGGCCATTTTCGCTGCGTAGTCAGTGGTCACTCAGGGCCATTTTTGGGTCATTTTGGGCCATTTTGGGTCATTTTTGGGCCATTTTTAACCGGATTTTTTTGCCCATTTTTGCTCATTGGTCACCCATTGGTCACTCAGTGTCACTCAGTGGTCACTCAGTGTCATTTTTGGGCCATTTTGGGGCCGTTTTTTGGCCATTTTGGGTCACTTTTGGGCCATTTTGGCTCAGTGGGCAGTGGTCACTCAGGGCCATTTTTGGGTCATTTTGAGCCATTTTTGGGCCATTTTGAGCCGGATTTTTTTGCCCATTTTTGCTCATTGGTCACCCATTGGTCACCCAGTGTCACCCAGTGTCACCCAGCGTCCCCCCACTGACCCTCGGGGTGCTTGTACTGGGTCAGTGATGTCCACTCTGGCGGCCGAGCCGGCGCCCAGGGTGCTGATCCTGCGGCCGATCGCGCCCTGCTCCACGTGCACCACGGCGAAGCCGCCGTGCGCCTGCCCGCTGCCAGTACACCTTGTCGCTGTTCACCTGCCAATTTGCATAATTAGCAGCCTCATTTGCATGCCTAATTGCTGCCCGCGCCACCAGGATTAAGTAGGGTTCATAATTAAAGCAATTAACCCCCGGTTTGGGTAATTAGGGCGCTGGCGAAACTCCCCCTGTGGGGGTGATGGCGCCAGCACTGCCTTGTCGCGGTTCGCCTCTAATTTGCATATTAATGAGTTATTTGCATATTAATGAGCACCTTAGAGCCATTGATAAGCACTCACTGTGACATAGTTAATTAGGTTTTGTTATAATGGTAATTAGCCCAGGTTTTGCGTAATTAGGTTTGTGTACACTGTAGCCCATTCGCCAGCCTCATTTGCATAGTTTACCAGCTAATTTGCATATAATATCAGCCAGTCAGAAAAAGTATGGCTCCTATTTAAGGTAATTAGCCCCAGTTTTGCATAATTAGGTTTATGTATGCGGGTGCAGCTTGTTGCCATTCGCCAGCCTCATTGCATAGTTTATCAGATAATTTGCATATAATATCAGCCAGTCAGAAACAGAGTTAAGCGTGGCTCCTATTTAACATAATTAACCCCAGTATTGCATAATTAAGGGACGTCCCGCAAAGATTCCTTCTCAGCTCGTTTCTCTTCGCCAGCCTCATTTGCATAATTATTGAGCTCATTTGCATAGCTTATCCATAGCTTATCGTCCATTGAGCAATGGCATTAATACGGTTCCTAATTAGAGTAATTAGCCCCACGTTGGTGTAATTAGGTTTATGTACGCCAGTGCACTTGTAACTGTTCACCAGCCTCATTTGCATAATTTGTGAGCTCATTTGCATAAATAATTAGCTCATCAGTGGCACTAATGATGCCCCTGATCATTGGAATTAACGAGGCCTCCTAATTAAGATAATTAAGCCCTGGTTTGTATAATTAGGACCCGGCCTGGAGCTGCCCGCACACCTCATTAGCATAATTAATCACCTAATTAGCATATTTAATTACCTCATTAGTAGCAACAATCCCCCTTTCACCAGCAGGATTCATTACATGTCTAATTAGTGTCATTAAACCCTGATTTGCATATTCAGGCAGTGCCCTTGCCACCCTAACATGGCACCATTAACCAGCTCATTTGCATAATTAATGACCGCATTAATACTCCATTAATTAGCACCGTTACCCCCGCCCCTCATTAGCTTAACAAACCTGTGCCGGTCTCATTTGCATACAGAGGCCACGCCCACCACCAGAAGCCACTGCTGACCACGCCGCTGCTCACCTGCTCATTTGCATATTTAATAACCTCGTTAGTGTTAGTTAAGCATGCCGCTCATTAGCTCAAGTAACCCACACCGGTCTCATTTGCATAATTAGGCCACGCCCACCACAAGCCACCAAACTTTGTTGCTTTCCATTGTCTCATTTGCATGATTTTGCATCTAATTTGCATATTTATGGCACGCCCACCACCGCAAGCTGCCAGTTCACCAATCATTGTTCACCTGCTCATTTCCATAATTACCCATCTCATTTGCATAATTAATGATCACCCCCTTCGCACCATTAGTTACATTTGTGAATTAGCATAATCAGGCCCTCATTTGCATATTTAGGACACACCCAACCAATCGAAGTCACTGTTGCACTGTCATTGTTCTGGTGCTAATTAACGATCTCATTTGCATAATTAATTGTGACATCATCCGCGAAATTAGTCACTCATCGTAATTAGCATAACCAAGCCCCTCATTTGCATATTCAGGCCACGCCTACCAGTTTAAGGGGCCTGCAGATTGTTATTGCTGAGGGGCTCATTTCCATAATTAACCCTCTCATTGCTAATCATTTGTTACCCCATAGCACTGATATTATGCATATTGATTAGCCTAATTAGGCTCTCATTTGCGTATTGAGTCCGTGCCCACCACCACAATATACCAGCACAGTAATTGCTAATCAGCTCATTTGCATAAAACCCCAAATCATTTGCATATTACACCACTTACATCAATACCTATCCTTCCTAATTAGCATAATCAAGCCATAATTTGCATAATCATGCCACACCCATCACTGCAATATACCCGCACAGTAATTGCTCATCTGCTCATTTGCATAAACCCCCCAATCATTTGCATAATTATTACCCCCATTACATCAATAAGTACGCTTTCTAATTAGCATAACCAAGCCCTCATTTGCATAATCAGGCCACGCCCACCCATACTCACACCATCCCGCGACCCCTTCATTGCTCACCTGCTCATTTCCATAATTAAAGGCATCATTTCCATAATTAATTATGTTAATTTGCATAAATATCATCATTTGCATAATGAACGAGTTCCCATTGATTAGCACCTGATTATTATTATTAATAATAATAACCCCCGCTCATTAACCCCTCATTTGCATATTCCCGCCACACCCCACCCCTCTCCCCACCAACCCCCCTCACTCCCCACCCGCTCATTTCCATACCCACCCTCCTCATTTGCATAATCAACCCCTGCCACCCCTTTAGCCCCGCCTTAGAGCCGCCCCTAACGAGCCCCGCGACGGCCTCATTTGCATAATGAGGCCCCGCCCACCTCGGCGAAGACGAAGGGCGTGTCGTACTTGAGGAAGACGTCGCCGTTCTTGACCGCGGTCACCGAGCACGGCCCGCAGCAGAACAGGCCTGGAAAAACCAGTATAAACCAGTATGGACCAGTATAACCAGTAAAACCAGTACGGACCAGTTATGGGGGGGGAAAAGGGGAAAAAATCCCGAAAAAATCCCAAAAAAATTTGAATTTTTGGGCCAATTTTTCACCATTATTAAGGCCCCAAATCCCTCCCAGTTTGTCCCAATCCCAGTATAAACCAGTATAAACCAGTATAAACCAGTATAAACCAGTATGGACCAGTATGGGGGGGAAATGCAGAAAAAATCCCGAAAAATTCGAATTTTTGGGCCAATTTTTTCACCATTTTAAAGGCCCCAAATCCCTCCCAGTTCATCCCAATCCCAGTATGGACCAGTATAAACCAGTATGGACCAGTACAAACCAGTATAAACCAGTATGGACCAGTATGGGTGGGAAAAAATAGGGAAAACCAGTATAAACCCAGTAGAACCAGTAAGAACCAGTAAGAACCAGTAAGAACCAGTAAAAACCAATACCAGTATGGACCAGTATAAACCAGTAAAAGGTGAGTGATAGAAACCAGTATTAACCAGTAAAAACCAGTAAAAAACCAAAACCAGTCCCTCCCAGTATAAACCAGTAACCCCAAATCCCTCTCAGTTCCCTCCCAACCCCATCCAGTATAAACCAGTATAAACCAGTATAAAAATCCCCATTTCCCTCCATTTTTTACCCTTTAACTCCTCCCAGTCCCTCCCAGTCCAAACCAGTATAAACCAGTATAAACCAGTATAAACCAGTCCCTCCCAGTCCAAACCAGTCAAACCAGTCCAAACCAGTATAACCCAGTCCAAACCAGTATAAACCAGTATAACCAGTCCAAACCAGTATAACCCAGTCCAAACCCAGTATAACCCAGTCCAAACCAGTATAACCCAGTCCAAACCAGTCCAAACCAGTATAACCCAGTATAACCCAGTATAAACCAGTATACCCAGTCCCAAACCAGTATAACCCAGTCCAAACCAGTCCAAACCAGTATAACCCAGTATAAACCAGTCCAAACCAGTATAAACCAGTACAAACCAGTCCCTCCCAGTCCCTCCAGTCCCTCCCAGTATAACCCAGTATAACCCAGTCCCTCCCAGTCCCCTCCCAGTATAACCCAGTATAACCCAGTCCCTCCCAGTCCCTCCAGTCCAAACCAGTCCAAACCAGTCCCTCCCAGTATAACCCAGTATAACCCAGCCCAAACCATTATAACCCAGTCCAAACCAGTATAACCCAGTATAAACCAGTATAACCCAGTCCAAACCAGTATAACCCAGTATAACCAGTCCCTCCCCAGTCCCTCCCAGTCCCCTCCCAGTCCCTCCCATTATAACCCAGTCCAAACCAGTCCAAACCAGTATAACCCAGTATAACCCAGTATAACCCAGTATAAACCAGTATAACCCAGTATAACCCAGTATAACCCAGTATAAACCAGTATAAACCAGTATAACCCAGTATAACCCAGTATAAACCAGTATAACCCAGTATAACCCAGTACCGCTGCTGGTCTCCTGGGGCGTGGCATCCACCACCTGCCAACCGTCGTAGCCCTGGGCAGGTCCGGCCTCTTCATCCAGCAGTCGTTCCACACGTGGAAGTTCCTGCACCAGTACAAACCAGTACAAACCAGTATAAACCAGTATAAACCAGTATGGACCAGTATGGGGTGGAAATGGGAAAAAACCCCGAAAAAATCCCGAAAAAATTCGAATTTTTGGGCCCGTTTTTCACCATTTTAAAGGCCCCAAATCCCTCCCAGTTCATCCCAATTCCCAGTATGGACCAGTATAAACCAGTATAAACCAGTATAAACCCAGTACAAACCAGTATAAACCAGTAAAAGTAGAAAAAACCAGTATAAAACCAGTATAAACCAGTAAAAAATCCCAATTTTCACCCATTTTACAGCCCCAAATCCCCTCCCAGTTTATCCCATTCCAGTATGGACCAGTATGGACCAGTATAAACCAGTATAAACCAGTGTAAAACCAGTCCAAACCAGTCTAAACCAGTATAAACCAAATTTTTAAACCTTTAAGAGCCCCAAAATCCCCCCAAAACCCCTCCCAGTTGGCCCAGTTCCCCTCCAGTATAAACCAGTAACCCCCCAGTCCCAAACCAGTACAAACCAGTACAAACCAGTAACCCCAAAACCCCCATTTTTAACCCTTTCTCCTCCAATTTTTGTTCATTTTTTCCCAATTTTTCCCCATTTTTCCCTCCCAGTCCCTCCCAGTCCTCCCAGTATAAACCAGTAAGACACCAGTACAAACCAGTAACCCCCAGTCCCTCCCAGTCCCTCCCAGTATAACCCAGTAAGACACAGTATAAACCAGTACAAACCAGTAACCCCAAAATCCCCATTTCCCCCCATTTTTAACCCATTTTTCCCCCAATTTTCACCAAATTTCCCCCAAATTTCCCCCTCCCAGTCCCTCCCAGTATAAACCAGTAAGACACCAGTATAAACCAGTAAACCCCCAGTCCCCTCCAGTACAAACCAGTATAACCCAGTAACCCCAAACCCCAATTCCCCCATTTTTCCCCCTTTCTCCCCCATTTTTGCTCGTTTTTCCCCCAATTTTCACCGAATTTCCCCCAAATTTTCCCCTCCCAGTCCCTCCCAGTCCTCCCAGTATAAACCAGTATAACCAGTACAAACCAGTATAAACCAGTATAAACCAGTAACCCCCAAAACCCCAATTTCCCCCATTTTTAACCCCATTTTTAACCCATTTTTAACCGTTTTTTTCCCCCAATTTTCACCAATTTCCCCCCAAATTTCCCCCTCCCAGTCCCTCCCAGTATAAACCAGTATAACCCAGTAAGACACCAGTAAGACACCAGTATAAACCAGTAACCCCCCAGTACAAACCAGTCCAAACCAGTAACCCCCCAGTCCCAAACCAGTATAAACCAGTAACCCCAAACCCCAATTTCCCCCATTTTTCCCCCTTTCTCCCCCATTTTTTGCTCGTTTTTGCCCCAATTTTCACCAAATTTCCCCCAAATTTTCCCCTCCCAGTCCCTCCCAGTCCCCTCCCAGTATAAACCAGTATAACCCAGTATAAACCAGTATAACCCAGTAAGACACCAGTACAAACCAGTATAACCCAGTAACCCCAAAACCCCCAATTTCCCCCATTTTCCCCCCTTTCTCCCCCATTTTTTGCTCGTTTTTCCCCCAATTTTCGCCGTTTTTCCCCCAATTTTCCCCTCCCAGTCCCTCCCAGTATAAACCAGTATAAACCAGTAAGACACCAGTACAAACCAGTAACCCCCCAGTCCCCTCCCAGTATAAAACCAGTACAAACCAGTACCCCAAAACCCCCCATTTTCCCCCATTTTTTGTTCATTTTTCCCCCAATTTTCACCATTTTTTCACACCATTTTTACCCCTCCCAGTCCCTCCAGTCCTACCCCCAGTATAAACCAGTAAGACACCAGTACAAACCAGTATAAACCAGTAAACCCCAAAACCCCAATTTCCCCCATTTTTAACCCATTTTTCCCCCAATTTTCACCAAATTTCCCCCAAATTTTCCCCTCCCAGTCCCTCCCAGTCCCTCCCAGTATAAACCAGTACAAACCAGTATAACCCAGTAACCCCAAACCCCATTTTTCCCCCTTTCTCCCCATTTTTGCTCGTTTTTCCCCCATTTTTCCCCCATTATCTCCCCCCAGTTCCCTCCCAGTATAAACCAGTAAGACACCAGTATGAAACCAGTATAAAACCAGTACAAACCAGTAACCCTCAGTCCCAAACCAGTACAAACCAGTAACCCCAAAACCCCAATTTCCCCCATTTTTAACCCTTTCTTTCCCATTTTCCCCCGTTTTTCCCCCGTTTTTCCCCTCCCAGTATAAACCAGTAACCCCCAGTCCCTCCCAGTATAAACCAGTACAAACCAGTAACCCAAACCCCCATTTTTCCCCATTTCTCCCCCATTTTTCGCTCATTTTTCCCCAATTTTCACCAAATTTCCCCCAAATTTCCCCCTCCCAGTCCCTCCCAGTCCCTCCCAGTATAACCCAGTATAAACCAGTATAACCAGTACCAGACGGAGTCGGTGTTGAGGCGCTCCAGGGGCCTCATGGCCTCGTCCAGGTAGATGTCGGTGGTCAGGGAGGTGTCGGTGTCGTGGGCCGAGTTGTAATTGGTCACCGTGCGGGTGGGCAGGCCCAGGCAGCGCAGAACTACCAGTACAGACCAGTATAAACCAGTATAAACCAGTATAAACCAGTATGGGGGGGGAAACCCCAAAAAATCCCGAAAAAATCCCGAAAAAATTCGAATTTTTGGGCCCATTTTTCACCATTTTAAAGGCCCCAAACCCCTCCCAGTTCAGCCCAATTCCCAGTATAAACAGTACAAACCAGTATAAACCAGTATGGACCAGTATGGACCAGTATGGGGTGAGAAATGGGGAAAAAACTCCGAAAAAATCCCCAAAAAATTCGAATTTTTGTGATGTTTTAGAGCCCTGAATTGGCCCCCAAATCCCTCCCAGTTCATCCCAGATTCCCAGTACAAACAGTATAACCAGTACAAACCAGTATAAACCAGTATGGACCAGTATGGGGTGAGAAAAGGGGAAAAAATCCCATAAAAATCCCAAAAAAATCCCCAAAAATCCAAAATTTGGGCCCATTTTCCCCCATTTTAAAGGCCCCAAATCCCTCCCAGTTTGTCCAATTCCAGTATAAACCAGTATGGACCAGTATAAACCAGTATAAACCAGTATGACCAGTATGGGCCGGTATGGGGGGGGAAACCCCAAAAAATCCCGAAAAAATTCGAATTTTTTGGGCCGTTTTTCACCATTTTAAAGGCCCCAAATCCCTCCCAGTTCGTCCCAATTCCCAGTATAAACCAGTACAAACCATACAAACCAGTATAAACCAGTGTGGGCCAGTATGGGGAGGAAACCCCCAAAAAACCCCGAAAAAATCCCGAAAAATTCGAATTTTTGGGCAATTTTTCACCATTTTAAAGGCCCCAAATCCCTCCAGTTCGTCCCAATTCCCAGTATAAACCAGTATAAACCAGTACAAACCAGTATGGGCCGTATGGGGTGACAAAAGGGAAAAAAACCCCCAAAAAATCCCGAAAAAATTCGAATTTTTGGGCCGTTTTAGAGCCATGAATTTGCCCCAAAACCCTCCCAGTTCATCCCAATCCCAGTATAAACCAGTATAAACCAGTATGAACCAGTATAAACCAGTATGGACCGGTATGGGGTGAGAAAAGGGGAAAAAACCCGGAAAAAATCCCGAAAAAATTCGAATTTTTGGGCCATTTTTCACCATTTTTAAAGGCCCCAAATCCCTCCCAGTTTGTCCCAATTCCCAGTATAAACCAGTATGGACCAGTATGGACCAGTATGGACCAGTAACCCCAAACTCCTCCATTTTTAACCCTTTCCTCCCCACATTTCCCCCTTTTTTCCGCTCGTTTTTCGCCCGATTTTCCCCATTTTTTCCCCATTTTTTTCCCATTTTTCCCCCATTTCTCCCCTCCCAGTCCCTCCCAGTATAAACCAGTTCAAACCAGTAACCCCAAATCCCATTTCCCCCATTTTTAACCCTTTCATATCCACATTTCCCCTTTTTTCCGCTCATTTTTCGCCATTTTTCACCCAATTTTCGCCCGATTTTCCCCATTTTTTCCCCATTTTCCCCCATTTCCCCCCTCCCAGTCCCTCCCAGTATAAACCAGTCCAAACCAGTGAACCCCAAATCCCCATTTCCCCCCATTTTAACCCTTTCATCTCCACATTTCCCCCTTTTTTCGCTCATTTTTCGCCCAATTTTCGCCATTTTTCACCCGATTTTCACCGTTTTCCCCCATTTTTTCCCCATTTTTCCCCTCCCAGTCCCTCCCAGTACAAACCAGTATAACCCAGTACCCCAAATCCCCATTTCCCCCATTTTTTAACCCTTTCCTCCCCACATTTCCTCCCCACATTTCCCCCTTTTTTCTGTTCATTTTTCACCTGATTTTCACCGTTTTTTTCCCCATTTTTTCCCCATTTCTCCCCTCCCAGTATAAACCAGTACAAACCAGTAACCCCAAATCCCCATTTCCCCCATATTTCCCCCCATTTTTAACCCTTTCCTCCCCACATTTCCCCCTTTTTTTCCACTCATTTTCCGCCCGATTTTCCCCATTTTTTTCCCCATTTTTCCCCCATTTTTTCCCCCATTTTTTCCCCATTTTCCCCTCCCAGTCCCTCCAGTATAACCCAGTCCTAAACCAGTAACCCCAAATCCCCATTTTCCCCCATTTTTAACCCTTTCCTCCCCACATTTCCCCCTTTTTCCGCTCATTTTTCACCCAATTTTCGCCGTTTTTTCGCCTTTTTTCCCCATTTTTTCCCATTTTTCCCTCCCAGTATAGACCAGTATAAACCAGTTCCAAATCCCCATTTCCCCCCATATTTCCCCCATTTTTAACCCTTTCCTCCCCACATTTCCCCTTTTTTCCGCTCATTTTTCGCCCGATTTTCCCCATTTTTTCCCCTTTTTCCCCCATTTTTTCCTCCCAGTCCCTCCCAGTATAAACCAGTACAAACCAGTCACCCCAAATCCATTTTTAACCCTTTCCTCCCCACATTTCCCCCTTTATTCCGCTCATTTTTCGCCATTTTTTCACCCAATTTTCACCCAATTTTCACCGTTTTTTTCGCCATTTTTCCCCATTTTTTCCCCATTTCTCCCTCCCAGTCCCTCCCAGTATAACCCAGTAACCCCAAATCCCCATTTCCCCCATATTTCCCTCATTTTTAACCCTTTCCTCCCCACATTTCTCCCACGTTTCCCCCTCTATTTCGCTCAATTTTTGCCCGATTTTCGCCATTTTTTTCCCCATTTTTTCCCCATTTTCCCCCATTTCTCCCCTCCCAGTCCCTCCCAGTATAAACCAGTATAACCCAGTAACCCCAAATCCCCATTCCCCCATTTTTAACCCCTTCCTCCCCACATTTCCCCCTTTATTTCGCTCATTTTCCGCTCATTTTTCACACCAATTTTCCCCATTTTTTCCCCATTTTTCCCCATTTCCCCCTCCCAGTACAAACCAGTACAAACCAGTCCCAAACCAGTAACCCCAAATCCCCATTTCCCCCAATATTTCCCCCATTTTTAACCCTTTCCTCTCCACATTTCCCCCTTTTTCCGCTCGTTTTTCGCCCAATTTTCGCCATTTTTCACCCGATTTTCGCCGTTTTTTCACCTTTTTCCCCATTTTCCCCCATTTCTCCCTCCCAGTCCCTCCCAGTATAAACCAGTAACCCCAAACCCCCATTTCCCCCATTTTTAACCCTTTCTCCCCCCATTTTTTCCCCATTTCCCCCAATATTTTCCCCCCATTTTTAACCCTTTCCTCCCCACATTTCTCCCTTTATTTCGCTCATTTTGCGCCCACCTTTTCGCCATTTTTCACCCAATTTTCGCCGTTTTTTCACCGTTTTTCCCCATTTTTTCCCCATTTTCTCCCCTCCCAGTCCCTCCCAGTATAAACCAGTACAAACCAGTCACCCCCATATCCATTTTTAACCCTTTCCTCCCCACATTTCCCCCTTTTTTCCGCTCATTTTTCGCCATTTTTCACCCGATTTTCGCCATTTTTTCCCCATTTTTTCCCTATTTTTTCCCCATTTTTCCCCATTTCCCCCCCTCCCAGTCCCTCCCAGTATAACCCAGTACGAACCAGTGGTGACCACGCCGGCGAACACCAGCACTGCCCGTAGCGCACGGGGGCTCCGGAGCCGTGGAAGCTCCTGAGGATCCCCACGGAGCCGGCCAGGCCGAGGGGTTCGTGCCCTGCGAATAATCCCCGGTCCAGTTCCCCACCAGGACCCCGCTGTCGTCCAGGGAATTCACCTGGGAAAAAATTCGGGAATTTACCAAAAAAATTTGGGATTTTTCGGGCGAAAAACGGCGAAAATTCGGGCGGAAAACGCGAAAATTCGGGCGAAAAACGCGAAAAATCCGGCGAAAAACGATGGAAATTATCGGCAAAAATCCGCCCTAAAGATCCTGGAAATGTTGGTGGGAAAAGTGAAAATTTCCAAGAATTCCAAAATTCCAAAATTCCCCCCCCAAAAATCCTGGAAATTCCCAAAAAATTCCAGCCCTGAAAAGCCTCAAAAAAAGCCCAAAAGGAATTTGCCAAAAAGCCAAAAATTTAGCCCCAAATATTCCAAATATTCCCAGGGAATTCACCTGGGAAAGAGGAAAAAATTGGGGAATTTACCCCAAAAAAATTTGGGAATTTTTTGGGGAAAAAATGGGAAAATTCCGGCGAAAAACGCGAAAAATCTGGGTGGAAAATGATGGAAATTCCCAGCAAAAATCCGCCCTAAAGATCCTGAAATTCCTGGAAATGTTCGTGTCAAAATTTCCAAAAATTCCAAAATTCCAAAAATTTTCAACATTTCCCCCCCAAAAACCCCTCAAAAATTCCCCCAAAATCCCCAAATTTCCTTCCAAAATCCCTGCAAAATTTCCCATTTTCCCAAAATTCCCCCAAATTTTTCCCAAAGTCCCCAAATTTTTCCACCAATCCCACAAAAATTCCCCTCAGAAATTCCCGCAAAATTGCTGAATTTCCCCCAAATTTCCCCAAAATTTGCAATTTCCCCCCCAAACCCCCCCAATCCCAATTTTCCCCAAATTTCCCCAAAGTCCCCAAATTTTCTCAAAATCCTCCCAAATTTTCCCCAAAATTCCCAAATTTTACCCCCCAAAATCCCCTCAAAAATTCCCCCAAATCACAAAAATTTCCCTTATAAATCCCTGCAAAATTCCTCAATTTCCCCTCAAAATTTCCTCAAAAATCCCTGCAAAATTTCCCATTTTTCCCCAAATCCCCCAAATTTTCCACAAAATTCCCAAATTTTCCCAAATCCTCACAAAAATTCCCCCAAAATCCCTCAAAAATTCCCCCAAATTCCCCAAAATCACAGAAATTCCCCTCAGAAATCCCTGCAAAATTCCTCAATTTCCCCCAAATTTCCCCCAAATTTCGCAATTTCCCCCCAAAATCCCCCAAATTTTCCCCCAAATCCTCCTAAACGTCCCGAAATTCCCGGATTTCCCCAAAATCCCAAATTTCCCCAAAATCCACACAAATTCCCCAAATGACAAAATTCCCCTCAGAAATCCCCGCAAAATTCCTGAATCTCCCCCATAATTTCCCCCAAAATCCCCCAAAAATCCCTGCAAAATTCCCAATTTTCCCCAAAATTCCCCAAATTTTCCCAAAGTCCCCAATTTTCCCACAAATCCCACAAAAAATTGCCAAAATCCCTCAAAAAATCCCCCAAATTCCCCAAAATCACAAAAATTCCCCTCAGAAATCCTGCAAAATTCCCAATTCCCCCCAAAATTTCCCCCAAAAATCCCCAAATTCCCTCAAAAATCCCTGCAAAATTTCCCATTTTTCCCAACATTCCCCCACATTTTCCCAAAGACCCCAAATTTTCCAAAAATCCACAAAATTTCCCCAAAATCCCTCAAAAAATTCCCCCAAATCACAAAAATTCCCCTCAGAAATCCCTGCAAATTTCCTAATTTCCCCCAAATTTCCCCCAAAAATCCCCAAATTTCCAAAATATCCCTCAAAAATCCCTGCAAAATTCCCAAATTTTTGCTAAAACCCCCAAATTTCCACAAAATTTCAAATTTTCCCTAAAAAATCCAAATTTCCCCTCAAATCCCCTCAAAAATTTCCCCAAATCACAAAAATTCCCCTCAGAAACCCCCGCAAAAATTCCTGAATTTCCCCTCAAATTTACCCCAAAAATCCCAAATTTCCCAAAATTTCCCCTCAAAAATCCCCCCAAAATTCCAAATTTTGCCAAAACCCCCAAATTCCTCCACAAAATTTCCAAATTTCCCCAAAATCCCCCAAATTTCCCCAAAATCCCACAAAATTTCCCCCCAAATCCCTCAAAAATTCCCCCAAATCACAAAATTCCCCTCAGAAATCCCTGCAAAATTCCTCAATTTCCCCTCAAAATTTCCCCAAAAATCCCCAATTTCCTTCAAAAATCCTGCAAAATTCCCCAAATTTTCCACAAAATTCCCAAATTTTCCCCAAAATCTCACAAAAATTCCCCCAAATCACAAAAATCCCCTCAGAAATCCCTGCAAAATTCCTCAATTTCCCCCAAATTTCCCCCAAATTTTACAATTTCCCCCACAAACCCCCCCCAAAATCCCCAAAATTTTTCCCCCAAATCCTCCAAATGTCCCAAAATTCCACAAAATTTCCCCAAAATCCCCTCAAAAATTCCCCCAAATCACAAAAATTTCCCTCAGAA